>CM069133.1:41892845-41959903 GCA_035221665.1 Okamejei kenojei
TCGCACACACATACACTCACACACTCACTCACTCTCACACTCACTCACACACACTCACACACACACATAAACTCACACACATGCACTCACACATACACTCACTCACACACACATACACTCACACACACAGACTCACATACACTTAAACTCACACATACACACTCGCTTACACACTCTCACACAGACTCTCACACATACACACTCACACAGAATCCCACACACACATGCACTCACACACACACATATACTCACACACACACTCACTCACTCACGCACACTCACACACACACACTCACACATACACACTCACATACACTCACACACATACACACTCATATACTCACTCACACACTCACTTCTCACACTCACCCACACACTCACTCACACACACATACACTCACACCACTCACACATAAACTCACACACATACACTCACACACACAGACATACACTCCACACGCACATACACTCACTCACACACAGACTCACACACACACAGACTCACACACACACACAGACTCACACCTAAACATACACACTCACTTACACACTCTCTCACACAGACTCTCACTCATACACACACACTCACACAGAATCCCACACACACATACACTCACACACACACAGTCACACACACACAGTCACACACACTCACACTCACACTCACACTCACACATACACAGATTGGTCCTCTCGCCAGTCAATCACCGCAATGAAGGTAACACCCCTTCCGGTGGGGTGGAGGGGGGAGTGGGGAGGCAGGACTATAAAACCCCGGATACCTGAACGTGAGTCGGTCACTCTGCAAGATCAAGAGGGAGAGCCCACGACTGTCATTCTAAGCTGTGAATCAATACTTAATTGGAAATGAAATGAAATGAAATGACAATGCCATGAGTTGTTTGGCCTGTTGCCCTTCCTGTAGTTGAAACTGCAATGCTTTATTGGGTCCGACTGTGTTTGGAAGGAATAAATGCTTTATTCGGTCCGACTGTGTTTAGTCCAAAAGTCCCACTCATTTCGTAACTTCCGCTTAATGGACAGGCCACGCTGATTGCGTAATTTCCGGTGAATGCAGTGTCTGAGCATGCAACCTTGATGGTTATCATGGTGGAAGTTCCCTTTGAGTTGTTTACCAACCACAAAGACGGTCTAAAAATATTTGACAAAAAATGCTGGAGTAACCCAGCAGGACAGGTAGCATCTCTGGAGAGAAGGAAAGGGTGACGTTTTGGGGTCAACCCCAAATGTCACCCATGCCTTCTCTCAGGGATACTGCCTGTTCCGGTGAATTACTCCAGCATTTTGTGTCTATTTTCAGTTTAAACCAGCATCTGCAGTTCCTTCCTACATTAAAAAATATTTGCCAATTTGAAACAGATTAGAAAGGTTTAAAGCATGATGTACAACATTGCTAGTATTTCATTCCCATGAAGAAATTGCAGGATATGTTAGAGGTAATTATTTTATTCTATCTCATGACTAACCGGAATGACCTGAGACAGTTTTTAAAATTGATTCTGCAGGTGTATAAAATGAGAGTAACGAAAGCACACATTGGTCCCTTGGTGGATGAGACTAAGCAAATACTCGAGGCAAGTGGAGAGATGACAGAGATTCAGAATAAATATTTCACAAAGAAGAAACCAAAAGCACACCAATATTAATAGACAATCAAAGGGCTAGACTAGGACAGGACAAGAAACAAACTCTATCTCAAGGGTGGCACATTTCCTTACAGTGCTTACAGCTCCTCAGGCCTGGGTTCGGTGCTGTCTATATTTAGTTTTACATTCTCCCCATGACCCATGTGTTTTCTCCGAGAACTTCGGTTTCCTCCCACAGTTAAAGGACGTAAAACATTTGGAGGTTAATTGGCTAGGTATAAATGTAAATTGTCCCTAGTGTGTGTAGGATAGTGTTAATGTGTAGGGATCGCTGATCAGTGTGGACTCGGTGCCAAAGGGCCTGTTTTCCTCAGTGTAGCTCGAAACTAAACTAAAGATATTACTGCATAAACTAATAGGACTAAAATCTGGCAAGTTCCCTGCAAGAAATAGCTAAAGTGATGGTGATGAGCTGGTTGTAATCTTCCATAACCCTCTGGATTCTGAGAGATCCCACAAGATCAGGAAGGAAAATATATGTAACTTTGCAGAATAGCAAGATTAAATGAGAACTTACCTCTTTGAAGTTTGATCTTTATTTTATGAGGAGTCGAGTTGAGGGACTACGTGAATAGAAGCCCGTACAGCCGTTGGTGCGTCAATCTTCAAAGCAGCGGAATGAATTCACAGCTAACAATGACTGAAGTATAATGGTAAGATGATAAAAACTAGAACTACCAGATGAGATCTATGAGGGTGGGAGCGTAGTCCCTGAACTCGTTACAAAATCTCTATCATTGGACAAATGTTGGAATCCATTGTAACGGATTTAATTAGCAAGAAATTTAGAAATCATGAGACAATTGTGCTCCATCAACATGGTTATATGAAGGAAAATAACGCTTAACAAATTGGCTTGATTTTTTTTTGGGTTGTCACAAAAAGGTAGATAAATGGGGACATATGCGACTACAATTGCAGGAATCTGGAGAAAAAAATATAATGCTGGGGTAATAGAATGGTTCACACAGCATCAGTGGAGCTGGTGGGATGGTTGTCGTCGTATAGAGACCATGTATCAGGTGAAGGGGAAAAGATTTAGCAGGTATCTAAGGGGTTAACCTTTTCACACCAAGGGTGGTGGGTGTATGGAACAAGCTGCCAGAGGAGGTAATTGAAGCTGGGACTATCCCAATGTTTTTTTTTTTTTTTTTTTTTTGTTTTTGTTTATTTTTGTTAGAAGTAAGTACAGTAGTGTGGTAGTTAAGTACCTAATACATACATACATATTTCCATTCTTGTACAACTTCGTACTTTTGATTTAATAATAAAAGAACAGTGAGAGAAAAAAAGAAATAAAGAATAGAAACATAGAAACATAGAAATTAGGTGCAGGAGTAGGCCATTCAGCCCTTCGAGCCTGCACCGCCATTCAATATGATCATGGCTGATCATCCAACTCAGTATCTCGTACCTGCCTTCTCTCCATACCCTCTGATCCCCTTAGCCACAAGGGCCACATCCAACTCACTCTTAAATATAGCCAATGAACTGGCCTCAACCACCCTCTGTGGCAGAGAGTTCCAGAGACTCACCACTCTGTGTGAAAAAAGTCTTTCTCATCTCGGTCTTAAAGGATTTCCCCCTTATCCTTAAGCTGTGACCCCTTGTCCTGGACTTCCCCAACATCGGGAACAATCTTCCTGCATCTAGCCTGTCCGACCCCTTAAGAATTTTGTAAGTTTCTATAAGATCCCCTCTCAATCTCCTAAATTCCAGAGAGTATAAACCGAGTCTATCCAGTCTTTCTTCATAAGACAGTCCTGACATCCCAGGAATCAGTCTGGTGAACCTTCTCTGCACTCCCTCTATGGCAATAATGTCCTTCCTCAGATTTGGAGACCAAAACTGTACGCAATACTCCAGGTGTGGTCTCACCAAGACCCTGTACAACTGAAGTAGAACCTCCCTGCTCCTGTACTCAAATCCTTTTGCTATGAAAGCTAACATACCATTCGCTTTTTTCACTGCCTGCTGCACCTGCATGCCTACTTTCAATGACTGGTGTACCATGACACCCAGGTCTCGCTGCATCTCCCCTTTTCCTAATCGGACACCATTTAAATAATAGTCTGCTTTCCTGTTTTTGCCACCAAAGTGGATAACCTCACATTTATCCACATTATACTGCATCTGCCAAACATTTGCCCACTCACCCAGCCTATCCAAGTCACCTTGCAGTCTCCTAGCATCCTCCTCACAGCGAACACTGCCCCCAGCTTAGTGTCATCCGCAAACTTGGAGATATTGCCTTCAATTCCCTCATCCAGATCATTAATATATATTGTAAATAGCTGCGGTCCCAGCACTGAGCCCTGTGGTACCCCCACTTGTTACTGCCTGCCATTGTGAAAAGGACCCGTTTACTCCTACTCTTTGCTTCCTGTTTGCCAGCCAGTTCTCTATCCACATCAATACTGAACCCCTAATACCGTATGCTTTAAGTTTGTATACTAATCTCTTATGTGGGACCTTGTCGGAAAGCCTTCTGGAAGTCCAGATATACCACATCCACTGGTTCTCCCTTATCCACGCTACTAGTTACATCCTCGAAAAATTCCACAAGATTCGTCAAAAATGATTTACCTTTTGTAAATCCATGCTGACTTTGTCCAATGATTTCACCACTTTCCAAATGTGCTGCTATCCCATCTTTAATAACTGACTCTAGCAGTTTCCCCACTACCGATGTTAGACTAACTGGTCTGTAATTCCCCGTTTTTCTCTCTCCCTCCCTTCTTAAAAAGAGGGGTTACATTTGCTACCCGCCAATCCTCAGGAACTACTCCAGAATCTAAAGAGTTTTGAAAGATTATCACTAATGCATCCACTATTTCCTGAGCTACTTCCTTAAGTACTCTGGGATGCAGCCTTTCTGGCCCTGGGGATTTATCGGCCTTTAATCTATTCAATTTACCCAACACCACTTCCCGACTGACCTGGATTTCACTCAATTCCTCCTTTGACCCACAATCCCTGCTATTTCAGGCAGATTATTTATGTCTTCCTTAGTGAAGACCAGAACCAAAGTAGTTATTCAATTGGTCCGCCATATCCTTGTTCCCCATGATCAACTCATCTGTTTCTGACTGCAAGGGACCTACATTTGTTTTAACTAACCTCTTTCTCTTCACATATCTATAAAACTTTTGCAGTCAGTTTTTATGTTCCCTGCCAGTTTTCTTTCATAATCTATTTTCCTTTCCTAATTAAGCCCTTGTCGGAATAGATAGCCAAGCGAGTAGAAACAGATAGCCAAAGAAATACAGGACCGAGATAAGAAGCTAAGAAAGTAAAAGAAAGAGAGATTAGGAGAGATCTACCTACTTCGTATTTTTGTTCATCTGTCACCCGGTTCTAAACCATTTAATTTCTTATGTTGCACCATCTGCTTGTAAAAAGTTGATAAAAGAAGACCAAGTCTTTAAGAATAGGTGTACTTTGCCTAGTAGGAGGAATCTCATTTCTTCAAGGTGCAGCATTTCAGACATGTTTGAGATCCACATTTTGAATGTTGGCGTGGTAGTGTTTTTTCAAAATTTGAGTATAAGTTTTTTTGCTGTTATTAGACCGTAATTAAGAAAAGCTTCTTGGAATATAGTTAGTTTACTTCCCTCTTCCATTGATCCAAAGATAATCAGTTCTGTATTGGGGTTCAATTTTGTGTTAGTTTTGTAAAAATTCCAAAAATTTCATTCCAAAATTTATACAGTTTTATACAGGAGACAAAGGAATGTGCTATAGGGGCATTTTGAGTTAAACGTATGTCGCAGATGGGGGAAACATTTGAAAATATTTTATTCAGTCTAGTTTTTGAATAATATAGTCTATGTAAAATTTTATATTAAATTAGGTTATGTCTTACATGAATTGAACATTTATTTACATATCATATTTTTTTTTCCCATCTATCATTCGGCATTTTTATCAATAACTCTTGTTCCAAGTCCTTTCTAATTGCCTCTGTCATTGGTGTTTCTATATTTAGAATTGTATTATATAAGTAAGATATTAAATTGCTTGATTCTGCCTTTCTATTCATTCCTTCCTCCAATATATCTGGAGTTAAAGTTTGATATCCTTGTATATATTTTTTCAAATAATCTTGAATTTGAAGATATTTGAAATATTGATTACTTTTCAAATTATATTTTAGTTGTAATTGTTGGAATGATAAAAGTTTTCCCATTTCATACATATCTCCCATCGTTTTAATTCTATTCTTTCCCAATGGATAAACGTTTTATCAATAATGGATGGTTTGAATGAGGGATTATTAGCTATTGGAGAGAGAAGTGATAATTTTCTTAATTTTAAAGTTAATTTTTATTTGTTTCGAAATTCGTATTATACTGTGAATAATTGGATTCTTATACATTTTATTGTTCATTTTCATCGGGGAAAGAAGGATCGCTCCTATATTATAAGGGGAACAATCCTCTTTCTCCATTCTTATCCAATCTACCTGTTGGGCAGAACTGTCCAACCAATAGATTATATTTTTTAATATTCACTGCCCAATAGTAATACAATAAGTTAGGAAGTGTCATTCCCCCTGATTCTTTAGATTTACACATGTTTTTTTTTTAATTCTGTGTGATTTATAATCCCATATGAAATTTATAATATCAGAGTCTAGTTTTTTTTAAAGAATTTTTTAGGTAAGTATATTGGTATTGATTGAAATAGGTACATTTGTGGTAAGAAGATCATTTTTATTGCGTTTATTCTGCCTATTAAGGACATCGGCAGTGTTTTCCAAAATTTAATCAACCCATTTAATTTAGTTAATAAAGGCATATAGTTTACGTTGAGTAATGATTTATATTTCCTAGTGATTTGGATGTCCAAATACTTAAATTTTTCTGTTGCAATTCCAAAGGGGAATTTCAACAAATGTGTCGGCTCTTGAGGTTTTATCGGCATAATTTCGCTTTTGTTCCAATTTATTTTATATCCTGAAAAAGAACCAAATTCCTCTATTAAGTTCAGTATATTTGGTATGCTAATTTGCGAATTTGTAATATATAGTAGTATGTCGTCTGCATATAATAAAATTTTATTATTTGAGTGTTTTGTATAATATCCATAAATATTCGGATGACTTCTTATACTTTCTGCTAAAGGCTCTATCACTAGTGCAAATAGCAGGGGCGATAGTACGCACCCCTGCCTATTGCCCCTTGCTAATTGGAATTTCGGGGATAATATATTATTAGTCAGTATTCTAGCCGTCGGCTTATCATATAATAATTTTACCAATGATATAAAGTTATCTCCGATGTTAAATTTTTGCAATACTTTGAAGAAATATTGCCATACTACTTGATCAAAAACTTTTTCTGCATCCAATGAAATAATTGCTAGTTCTTCTTCAGTATTATGTGAGTACATTATATTAGACAGCCGTCTCAAATTGTTAAAAGAGTATCTCTTTGGTATAAACCCTGTTTGGTCTGGGTTTATTAGTTTGCTAACATATTTAATCTTCTCGCTAGGGTCTTTGCTAATATTTTTTGATCTGTATTTAGGAGTGAAATAGCTCTATATGAGCCTTAGTCTTCTAGATCTTTATCCTTTTTTTGGTATAAGTATAATTGTTGACTCAGTGAATGTTTCTGGTAGTTTTATTTTCTTTAAAAGCGTATATATATAAATCTTGCAGGCGTGGAGAAATTATCTCATAGAATCTTTTATAGAATTCATTACTAAAGCCATCTGGTCCTGGCGTTTTGCCATTCTTCAACAAATTTATTGTTTCTTCTATTTCTTGTAGTGTAATCTGGGCTCCTAATCCCTCTTGTTCCACCATATTTAATTTTGGAAGATTACAATTGTCTAAGAAATTTGTAATTTGAGTATTATTTGCAGAGGTTTTCGATGTATATAAATTTTGATAAAATTGAGCAAATCTTTTATTAATATCTTTAGGTAGTGTTAGTAATTCCCCTTTGTCTGATTTAATTTTAGTAATTGTATTTTCAGTTTCCCGTTTTTTCAATTGGCGTGCTAAGAGTTTATGTGGTTTATCACCAAATTCGAAATTTTCTTGTTTTATAGTTTGAAATAATCTTATTATTCTGGCCGATAAAATTTAATTTAATTTATATTTTAGTATTGTTATCTTATTATGTTTATCTATAGTTGGTTCTTTAGCATTTTCTAAATCTAATTGTCTAATTTCTTGTTCTAACTGCAATTGTTCAGTGTTATTTTTTTTATTTTGGAAAGCTTGATATGAGATTATAGTTCCTCTAATAAATGCCTTAAAAGTTTTCCCCTAATAAGGAGGGTGAAATATCTGGTGTATCATTTGTCTCAAAAAAGAATCCCTTCTGCCCTTTTAAATATGTACATCCTTGTGAATTGTTTAAGATTTGGGGGTTAAACCTCCAAAACGATTTTTTATCAGGCATTCCATCTAATTTTAAAGAAAAAGTTAGCGGGGAATGATCAGAAATAATACTATTATGATATTTAGAATTATATGTATATGTAATTAGTTTTGTGTCCACTAAGAAGTAATCAATACGTGAATATGTTTTATGTACCGTTGAATAAAATGAATATTCCCTTCCTAATGGGTTAGCGATCCTCCATACATCTGTTATGTTGGTATCTTTCATGTATGTATTTAGGAGTTCACTAGTTGTAGATTTTATGTTAATCCTTTTTTTGTTTTGCTGATTTTTCCAGATATGGATCTAAAACAAAATTTAAATCTCCCCCTATTATCACATTTTGATAGTTAAGTTCTGTAATTGTATCCAAAGTTTTACTAAAGAATTGGGGGTTGTCAAAATTAGGAGCATAAATATTTATCAAAGTAAGTGGAGTAGGGTAAATTTCTCCCGTGACTATGACATACCTCCCCTCTTTATCTGCTATAGTATTCTTTAATTTAAATGGTATACCTTTACGAATGATAATAGCCGTACCTCTAGATTTAGAAGTAAATGAAGAGTAGTATGTTTGCCCAATCCAATTTATCTTCAATCTTATCTGTGTTTGATTTTTCAAATGCGCCTCTTGTAAGAAAATGATGTCACTGTTTAAGGCTTTTAATTGGGCAAAGATCTTACCCCTTTTAATTGGTTCATTAGCGCCCCTTATATTCCAACTACAGAACGTGATTCCTCCAGTTTTCTTTTGTTTATCGTCTTGCATTATGAATCATGTTAATACCTTTACTTCATATGGTGCAACCAAGAACCTCATAACTCTAGGTGGAGGATGGTCACCCCCAGCTGTTAAGTTTTGTTGGCATCTCCCCTTCAGAATAGACCTTGAAAAAGACCAGAAAGTGTAGAGTCGTGAAAAGATACTTTATAAACAAAAAGTGATATTATAATATCCAAAAATAAAGATATTATAATTAAAAACAAACCACCAACAGGTGGTAGAAAAATTCTTATTGACTTCCGTAGATGTTTTTATATGTTTCGCTCAGCTCCCTTGACCAGTTTTTATTTATTGGAAGAGAGAGCGATACAAAGTTCAGAAATATATATATAAAATAAAACACACTCCAATAGATTGATTAGAAATATTTCAAAGAGAAAAAACAAAATAAAAAAGAGTTTCTGTGTATATATTTAGATGTATTTAGATTTAGATAGATGTAATTTTGTTAATTATATATCCATATCTATTGATATGCCTAGCTCTATTACAATTAAGTCGCAAACGTTTGTATCAGACACCAGCAGGTTCCAAGGGGTTAACCAGATTCAGACCCTTGGTTAACTTCCAAGCGTCTGAGTCTCCTCCCCCCTCTTTGCGCGCAATTTAGACTAAATCTACTATATCCATAAAATTGTTATTATGTTATTAGTACTTATCAATCATATTTAACTTATTCTTATATTTAGCAAGTAATTAACATCATGAAATAAACATCAGTCATTATTAAGCTATGCTTTAATATTACACAATTTTATTAATTATGTTTTATGTTAGTATGTAATTGTGTGTTTCTTAAATCATAAATTTCTATATACAAGTCCACTGGTAATATTTTTCCATATTCTCAAGTTATTTTCCCAGCCACAATTTTTCTTCTTTGTCAATCCTTTGTTGAAGTGAAACATAAAATCCGACCTTGAGATAATATTCCAAAGATAAAATGACTAGACAACGCCTCGAGGAAAGGTCTCCATCTTAACCAGAGCAGTATTTTTTGTATGTTAAAACAAAGAAACACAGTTCTTTCTTCGTCGTTTCTCATGATCAGTAGACTTCCTTTGTGATACTTTGTGCATAATTAAATGCCTCTTCTGGATCCGTGAATGCACGTTCAACATGGTTATAAGTAATTCTCAATTTCGCGGGATATACTATCCCATATCTTACTCCCGAGATCTCTTTCAGTAGCCTTCTCGTGTCTGTAAACTTGTCCCACTTTTCCATGACTTCAGCTGGAAAATCATGGAAGAATCTTAGTTTGTCTTCTTCAAACATCAAATACACACTATATGGAATTTTTTTTCATAATTCCTTCCAGGGTTGAAATGTTATAGAATTTCAGAATAATCTGTCTTTGGGGGGGCAGTTGCGCTTGCTTGAACCTTACATCAGAGCCGGTGAGCCATATCTATCCTCGGGGCTTCGGGCAGCTTAAGCACTTGTTTGAGTAAGTTGGCAGCAAACTCCTGAAAGTTTTGCCCACTCTCTTTTCCTTCTTTTACTCCAACTATCCTCAGATTTTGTCTTCTTGATCTTGCTTCCAAGTCCGTACATTTATGCTTCATTTTAGCAAGCTCCCTCCCAGTGCTTTCTTGTTCCTTTTTTAGTCTCTTTATCTCCTTAGCCATCTCAGTTATCATATTATCCATTCCTTCCATAGCCGCCTCAGTAGACTTTAACATTGCGTCCAGCTTTTTATTACAGTCCTTATCAACCTGCTTAATGTTTTTGTTTAAATCCTCCTCAACCTCAATCACACGTTTGGTTAAGTCATCAATTTTCCCCATCAGCGTATCATTACCTTGTTTAATTTTTTTTAGAAATAACTTCAATGACTGAAGTTAATACTGACTTTTCCAATTGTTCCATATGCACTCTTTGGTCCTCCATTGAGGTCATTTCTGTAGAAAGATTTCAAAAATCAGCTTCTCTTTCTGAGCTTCCAGCTGATGCTTGAGGGGATTGAGGAGTCTTTCCAAGTTTTTTCAAGTAGTCTCTTGTGGCAGGTCTTGAAGCAGGTTTCACAGGCTTCTGGCGAGCATTCCCTTTTTTCATTTAAAACTGCTGTTATTCTCTGTTATCAGCAGAGTTTCTGATAACACACAATTAAATAGCAGCTCCGGTAGTATATTTTAGAACTCCCCCGTCTTCCAGCTCGTATTTTAGCACATTAAAACATTCTTTCTGGAGCAGAGCAAAACTGGAGCGTCTCTCACCCCACCATTGACACTGCCGGAAGTTGGACTATCCCAATGTTTAAGAGACATTTAGACAGTTGGACTTCTTCTTCTTGTGAATGAAACATAAATAAACCAAAGGCATAGTTAGATCTCAAGCCGGGTGTTGAGCAGCTTGGTTTTGGTACATGGATAGGACAGGTTTGGAGGGATATGGACCAAATGCAGGCAGATGGGACAAGTGTAGCTGGGACATGTTGGCTGATGTGGGCAAGTTGGGCCGACTGGCCGGTTTCCACACTGTATCACTTTATGACTCTGTGATTGAGAGTGTACATAGACAAAAGCCACTGTATAGAAATGAGAGGGAATGGAGAGACAGTTTATATCTTCATCAATCCCCCTTCTGTTTACTACTCAACTTTTAAATCTCATTCCTTATGGGCCTGTCCCACTTAGGCGATTTTTCAGCGGACTGCCGGCAATTGTCAGGTTGCCGGCAGTCGCCTGAAAAACGGCAACTGGAACGGCGACTGCGAGAGTGGAACATGCACATACACATTGCTTCCTTCACCAGCCCGTTATGCACGCAGGGGACAGGGCGAGTGGGGGGAGTGCTGTCTAAAAAATTCACACGGTGCAAAGCCAAGGTGAAACAGACAGGAAGGTTGGCGCTGTGTTAAGCACAGTGTTATGGTAGGTCCTTTGAAAGAGGTGGGAGAGGGGGATGAAGGGGGGAGAAGGAGTGGAGACAACTTTTAAGAAGCCAGAGATACATGGCTGTGAAACTTGGCGGACATTTAACATTGCTGATCAGTTATCCTTAGTTCTGAAAACTACTGCTTACCTTTGTTTTCCCAATTAGCCAATGAAATTCACCGGTCAGCACTGGCTACTAACCTATGAGAACCTTTGACCTTCTGGCAACACTTAGGACCTCCTGGCGACCCACCTACGGCATGAGTATTCTCGCTACCCTCAATGGCGGCTTCATTCTACTCGCCGCTAATTTTTCAACATATAGGAAAATTCACGGTGACCATAATCAGCCCACAACTAGTTCCTAGAATGCAGGAACTCCTTACGACCATAAAGGCGACTCCCCGGCAACCACCCGCAAACATGTGGTGACATTGTGGTGACTGCATAGTCTCCTGCAGTCACCTGAAAAGTCGCCTAAATGGGACAGGCCCATTAAGGAGATTGACTGTTCCTCCAACCAGTCACCCATACCCCAGATGCTTTATTACTGTTGTTGGAGCAGGAAATATTAGAATCAATTAACAAGATATCCTGCCTCAACAAGTTATAATGATGAGTTTTATACGGTTTCACCTTTGCCTAAAAGTTGTAACCAGGATTGTAAATGCATGATCCCAGGAATTATGGCATTCACGCATGGTGAGTGTCTGAAGGCTCTGGGCCTGTACTCACTGGAATTTAGAAGGAGGAAGGGGAATCTCATTGAAACATACTGAATAATGGAAGGCCTCGATAGATTGGATGCGGGAAGAGGATGTTTCCACATGTGGGAGAGTCTAGGACTAGAGGGCACTGTCTTTGAATAAAAGGATGTACCTTTAGAATGGGGATGGGGAGGAATTTCTTTAGTTGGTGATGAATATGTGGAATTCATTGCTACAGATGGCAGTGGAGGCCAAGTCATTTGGTAATTTAAAGTGGAGAATGATAGGGTTTTGATTAGTAAGTGCGTCAAAGATTGCAGGGAGAAGGCAGGGTAATGGGGTTGAGAAGGAAAATTAGATTAGCCATGATCGTACGGTACCGCAGACTCGATGGGCTGAATCGCCTCATTCTGCTCTCATGTCTTATGAGTGACTCATATTATCATTTAGTTTTTAGTTTAAAGATACAGCATGGAAACAGATCCTTCGGCCAACTGAGTCCACACCATCAGCATTTCCCATACACAAGCATTATCTTACACACACCAGGGACAATTAAATTTTTTTACCGAACCGAATTAACGTCCAAACCTGTCCCTCTCTGGAATATGGGAGGAAACCGGAACTCGCAGGTATAACCTACACGCTCATAGAGGCTACGTACAAACTCTGTTCGGATAGCACCCATAGTCAGGGTGGAACCCGGGTCTCTGGCGAAAGTAAGGCAGCAACTCTAACCGATGCACTGCTGTGCCGCAGTGCCGCCCCAATGTAAGTAACAGAATTCTTCCACAGCATGTGACAAATAAACCTCACTTACTCTTCAGTTCAAGTGCCCGCAATGTACTTGACAGAGCCCCTCTCAGATACACCACCATTAATGGACTTCTATCTGTTGCCCTCAATTGCATCTGTGTTTTCTAATCAGCGTTAAAACTATCAATAATATATTGGCATTTACTTCAGTCCTGGATTTCTGAACCATCCAAATTCTTTGATCTTGCTGCTACCTTGAAGCACACATCAAATAACTTATAATTCTCTGAGAGTGCGGGTTCAGCACCTTCTTTTGAATCATACCAGAACAAGTTATACAGTAAATATTTTATATCCATGCATAAACCATGAGAAATTTATTTCATTTTAAAGGGCTTGTTAAGTGAAAGCCAAGGTGAGATCGGCAAATCAGAAAAATGAGCCAGGCCCCGCAATCTGTTTTACATTGCCCAAGCCTTGTTTCCGACCAAAAATATCCCGTGTGCCCCCAGCCTCCCAGAAATGACAGCATCACTCATTCCTGACACGGATCCGTCACACGTTTGCTGGGTGACATCATCAATTGCAAGTGTTTCTGAAGAGCTGTGTTCCGAAGTTGGCTTTGCCAACAACCCTTCTTTAATTCCATTGCCCTAATACTCACTAAGGGCCACGGTGGCGCAGCGGTAGATTTGCTGCCTTATTATAACACAACTGCTCTTCCAAAGTTCGAGCAAATAAATCACAATCACATGTTGCAACTCACCGGCTCCTGTATAAATGTATAAAAGCAACTGCAATCATTTCCATCTTTTTTATTAATTCATGGAAATATTAAGTGGGTCAATGTAATTTTTCCCTCTGTCAACAGTTTATTTTACTGAAGAGATAGATCAGCATTTGCAAGATGTGTGTGTCCTTGGAATACAATTTACTATTCATTATTGTTGTATGTCCAGGGAGAGGATTGAAACGCAAAGGAACAGGTCACTGGTTCTTTCAATCCATGTGGAGGATATTCTCATGTGATAGGAGCAGAATTAGGCCATTTGGCCCATTATGTCTACTCTGCCATTCTATCATGGCTGATCTATCTTTCCTTTTCAAACCCCATTCTCCTCCCCATAACCCCTGACACTGACCATACGCCGTGGAAACAGGTCCTTCGGCCCAACTTGCCCACAGCGACCAACATATCCCATCTACACCAGTCCCACCTGCTTGCATTTGCCTCGTATCCCTCTAAACCTGTCCTATCCATGTACCATATACCACAGGGTGGCGCCGAGATAGCAGCCTCGCCTACAGTCTGTCTGACCTTTTCATTTTTTTGTGTTATTTTTAATGTGTTTAAAAAGTATCTGTTAATGTTCTCTGGTTTGTTTTATGTGGGGGGTGCATGAGGGGGCTCAGGGGAAACTTTCTTTCAATTTCTTACCCTGCTGGAGATTTGATTGTTTTCTGGATCATATGTCCATTCGCTCTGCGGCCTCACATCGTGGAGCAGGAGGCCTTGCTCAGGACTGACTTTGAGCCCCACCGTGGGGCGTGGGCTTACCCTCGGAGCCGACTTACTAGCGCCGACCCGGGGTAGATCGCCCGGCGCGGGGGAGCGGAGATTCCCCCCACCGGTGCAGGAGCTTGATCGCCCTGACGAGGAGGCCAGCCGCTAGCTACGAGAGTAAGATCATCCCATCAGCGGAAAGTTAGAGGGCCCCAACTGCTGGAGGACAAAGAAGGGAGAGATTGAACTTATTTTCGCCTTCCACCACAGTGAGGAATGTGGAGGAATCACTGTGGTGGATGTTCATGATAAAATGTATTTTGTGTGTTCTGTTGCTTTTTATTGGTATGACCTGATGGCAAATCAAATTCCTCGTACGTTGCAAAACATGCTTGGCTAATAAATATGATTATGATCATGATTATGATTACCTGTCTGAATGTTTGTTAAACCTTGCAAAAGTACTTGCCTCAACCTTCTCATCCAGCAGCTCGTTCCGTACACCCACTACCCTTTGTGTAAAGAAGTTAAAGTTAGGACCAAGGTACCAGGAATATCTCGTGCTTCATGCAACATAACCCTATATCCTTCTTGCAGTCATCTTTTAGTTTAGTTCAGTTTAAGGGCCTGTCCCACTTATGCTTCCTTGGCTCACAAATTACGCGACCAAGTGGTTGCTTGAGGCGTATGGACACCATATGGCCGTGCAGGGCCGGTCCCACTTAGAAGCGCGGAGGGGAATGTAGTTGTGCGCGACAACGCGCGGTGCTCCAAAATTCTTGCAGTGAACAAAATCTTTGCGCGCCAACGGCCTGTCGTGGAAATGACGGCCAAAGTGGGACAGGCCCAAGACCCTGGCGCGATGCAACGTCTCACCTACAACAGCAGCAGAAGCAAGCAAACGATCGCCGAACCCGGCCTGGAGCCCACGGCCGTTGTGGGCTGAAGGGCCTGTTCCTTTGCTGTGCTTTTCTTTGTTTTATGTAACACACCTGAGACTTCTTTTAAGGGTCCACTGTGTATTAGTGGACCCTTAATGCAAAAAATCACTGAAAAACTCAATAAGGCAATTGAAGAGGCGTCATGGTGGTGCAGCTATAGAATTGCTCGGAGACCCGGGTTTGATACCGACTACGGGTGCCGTCAGTATAGAGTTTGTACGTTATCCCCATGACTGCGTGGGCTTTCTCCGAGATCTTCGGTTTCCTCCCACACTGCAAACACATACAGGTTTATATGTTAATTGGCTTGGTATAAATGTAAATTGTCCCTAGTATGTGTAGGGTAGTGTTAATGTGCAGGGATCACTGGTCGGTGCGGACTCGGTGGGCGGGAGGGCCTGTTTCCACACTGTATCTCTAAACTAAACTGAAAAACAACTCCTTGAATTGAACTCCGGCCAGATTGATATATTACCCCGACCAAATTGTTCATATCTTTAAGAGCAATATTTTTGCTGACGTGGTGAAGAAATAAAACCAATACTTCAGACCTGCACTTTTGGGCATAATTGAAAGCAACAAAAGATTGAAAAAGAGAATAAAAAATCTGGTGAGTCCATGATTGATTGAGTCGTGATATAAAAGAACCTTTTATTAAGTTTAACTCTGATCAACTTCTTTACAGAGTTCCATGTGGTAGGCCGGTTTCTGGACTAACTCGTGAAAGAGTTCAATAAAACATTAAACAAGTACTCCAGTTTACCTTTGAGGAAGCCTATAGGATGGAGTAAGTTAAATTTTGAAAGTCTTTGTCTGTCCCAAGTGGCTTTTCCTCCATGCGGACTTACTTTGCTAGAACATTCCATTATGTACAGCCAGGGCGAAATAAATAATGTAGGGCCATGTTATTGCAGATGTAATGATCATCACCCAGCACGACACTACAAATTTGAAACAGCCATCTTTAATAGAAGCCCAATGAAAGTGTTATGTTACCACAACTTACAGACTGCCGCCCAAAATAATATTGAGGTCAGACCACCTGGAGCTTAATAACATGGAATTTAATGAGAATAAATAAGAAACTATGACATATAATACGCATTTTATAAGGGGGTGAAAGGGTAACTGGTGAGTTAAGATTTTAAGGCAATAAGAACAACAATCAGATGAAAGTATTTTTAAACACTGCAGATATAAAATGCTGTTTGAAGACTCTGGGCCTGCACTCGCTGCAGTTTAGAAGAATGAGGGATCTCATTGAAAATCACTGGAGAATGAAAAGCCTAGAAAGAGTGGGTGTACAAAGGATGTTCCCAGTAATGTGAGAGTCTAGAATCAGATGGCACAGCCTCAGAATAAAAGGATGTACCTTCAGAATGGAGATGAGGAGGGTACCCATACCAACTTAAGCAACAACAGAAAAAAAGTCATGTCAGACCAACTCTTTCTTTAAAAAGGAGGCACAAGGAACTGCAGATGTTTCGTAAGACGTTAGTAAACAGTAAGAGATAAAGGTACCAACAGACCCCAATCAATGAGGATAGAGGACAAATCCTCCTCCTCGTTAATCCTCAACTGGTGCTCCTAAAGGATGCATTCTCATTCCCCTTCTATACTCCTTGTACACCAATGACTGTGCAGTCAGTGTACAAATCTAATTCAATTTACAAATTTGCAGATGACATGACCATTGTGGGCCGGATATCAAATAATGATGAGACGGAGTACAGTAAGGAGATTGAGAACTTCGTGTCCTGGTGCCGAGACAACCTTTCTCTCAATGTCAACAAGACAAAGGAGATAGTGACCAACCTCAGGAAGCGAAGCGGTATGCATACCTCCAGTTTGCCTTGATAGCGCTGAAGTGGAGATGGTTGAAAGCTACACGTTCCTGGGAGTAAATATCACCAACAACTTCTCCTGGACCACCCATATTGAAGCAATGGCCAAGAAAGCACACCAACGCCTCTACTTCCTTAGAAGGCTTAGGAGGTTCAGCATGTCCCAAACAACTCTCACCAACTTCTACAGATACGCTGTGGAAAGCATTTTATCAGGATGCATCACAACATGGTTTGGGAACAGCTCCATCCAGACCACAAGAAATTGCAGCAAATTGTGGATGCAGCCCAGACCATCACACAAACCATTGGTTCCATTTACATCTCAACCTGCCTCGGCAAGGCCACCAACATAATCCAGGATGAGGCGCACCCCGGCTACTCATTTCCTCCCCTCCCCATCAGGCAAAATGTGTGAAAACGCACACCTCCAGATTCAGTGACAGTTTCTTCCCAGCTGTTATTAGGTAACTGAACCATCCTACCAAAAAACTAAAGAGCATTCCTGAGCTACGATCTACCTTATTGCACACCCTTGGACTATCATTGATCGGACTGTACGGGACTTTATCTTGTACTAAACCTTATTCACATTATTTTCCTTGATCATGCATCTGCACACTGTGGATGCCTCGATTGTAATAATGTATTCATGTAATCATGCATTATGTTTCCGCTGAGCACGCAACAAAAGCTTTCCAATGTACCTCGGTATACATGACAATAAATTAAACTCTCTACAACTCTAAACCACTGAATTTCCGGCAACTGATGGCCTGGCACCTCCTTTAATCGGGCCAAAATTACAAGAGCATTGTGGGTGGCACATACTCTTTTGGGACGTCTGCCTCTGTGCTGAAATAATTAGTTGCTTACTTCTTTATTAATTGTTAATTCTTTATTTAAGTTTCTAGCAGTTCATGGTGATTTAGAGATACCGGAGTGGGTCAGAGGTGTATAGTTGAATTATTATTACCATGTCCTCTGTTGGTCCAGCAAAATAGATAATCCCGCAAGGCTCTGGAACCAATGTTGCTGGAAAATAAGCTTTTCCACAGAGGACGATTCTGTTGCCTTTGATCATTTGGATACGTTTGTAAGTAGGAGCATTTCTTCTAGTGGAGGTAGAATGAAGGTTGGGCCCATGAAAAGAACTTTCAGATGATTGTAACCATCATTATGAATGAAACCAATGTCAAATTGTTAAGTTGAACATTGATATTGCTTTCAAAAAGGATTCATTTATTGAAAATAATGTTTGTTCAAGAGGAAGTAATTTTCCATATACAATGTACTATTTAACAAAGGTGTGTGATTGTCCTGCTCTCTAACAGTCCATCTGAAGTGAAAACTTGCTGGAATTCCATTTTACATAGTAGAGTTTAGAAGGATGAGAGGTATCTCATTGAAACATATAAGATTGTTAAGGGTTTGGACATGCTAGAGGCAGGAAACATGTTCCCGATGTTGGGGGAGTCCTGAACCAGGGGCCACAGTTTAAGAATACGGAGTAAGTCATTTAGAACAGAGACGAGGAAACACTTTTTCTCACAGAGAGTGGTGAGTCTGTGGAATTCTCTGCCTCAGAGGGTGGTGGAGGCCGGTTCTCTGGATGCTTTCAAGAGAGAGCTAGATAGGGCTCTTAACAATAGTGGAGTCAGGGGATATGGGGAGAAGGCAGGAACAGGGTACTGATTGCGGATGATCAGCCATGATCATATTGAATGGCGGTGCTAGCTCGAAGGGCCAAATGGCCTACTCCTGCACCTAATGTCCATGTCTATTGTCTATTGCTCTATCCTGTGAGAAGAGAATATATTTGGCATTGTGTTGGAAGGAACGGCAAATGCTGGTTTACACCGAAGATAGACACAAAATGCTACTCAGTGGGACAGGCGGCATCTCTGGAGAGAAGGAATGGATAATAAAGGATAAATAGAACAACACATTACTGTGTTAAATTCAAACAAGAAGGTGGATCTAATCTCCTTCATCTGGATGGTCTGCAGTGGTTTTGGAAATAGAGACTCAAAGAAAGAACTGCAGATGCTGGAAAAATCGAAGGTAGACAAAAAAGCTGGAAAAACTCAGCGGGTGAAGCAGCATCTATGGAGCAAAGGAATAGGTGACGTTTCGGGTTGAGACCCTTCCTCAAAACTGCCTGCTCCTTTTCTTAGTAAATGCTGTCTCCCACTTTTAATCTGGATCAATGAAAAGATTTCTGACGAAGACTTGGACTTGAAAAATGAACTATTTCCCTTTCCAGGTACACGGACTGATCTTTTGAGTGCTGCCAGCATTTTTACCTTTTAAATTAGTTTATGAGAAGATTTTCTCTTAATTGCTCCCCCGTCTTCACCAGGAGATTTCCCTCTCAAAACCTTCCTTTTCAAGGTCACTAACTCGTTATTGGTCTTACAGTATTTCCCTAATGAGTGTCGAATGCCTTACTCGAGTTTTGCAAGCTTTACATAGGAAAATAGTTCAATGCTTCCTTGTCTTGAATAACTGAAGGCACTATTTGGATGCCAATGCATTTTTAACAGCCATAAATGAGATTTCATCAAATATAAAGTGTTCATTTCCACACTATCTTCCTGCCAATAGATAACACGTTCTGTCCTAATACAGCATAGCTTGGAATTTTAATTTTATCCCCGTGGCTGTGAGTTTGAAATTAACATAAAGCTTCCATAATTGGTGTTTTACGTCTGCACAAGTGCTGAAGGCAATGGTAGGCTACAATATAATTTATAGGGAAAAAGCCCAGGTTGGTCAGCGCTGGTCTAGTCTTGTTAATTAAATTCATGGTATCAAGACGATGACAACAAATCTCAATCCATCTATCATTGTATGCTCTACCAAATGACATCTGCAATTTTTTAGGAAAAATACAATGTAATTCAGGCAATTATGACAAGGCGGTCTTGTAGAGGGCACTATTTAAAAGGCTGTGGGGCAGAAATAGCATTGTGTATAACAATATGTGAATCAGTGCTTAATAAATCTCTACTGTGGAGTGGGATGTTCATGAAGGTGATGGTGTCGGTGAGGATAGAATCAACTAATACTTGAAACATGCACAAGCTCTCTGAAGAAGGGTCCTTGGATGGAGTCGATGGAGGTATTGGACAGACCCGAAACATCACCCATTCCTTCTCTCCAGAGATGCTGACTTGTTACTCCAGCATTTTATGTCTCGCTTCGGTGGAGCAGGCTCGATGGGCTGAATGGACAAATTCTGCACCTATGTTTTAGGGTCTATGTCACTTATACGCCAGACACAGTAGGGGCTGGTAAGTTTTCATCCCGGAAGGATTTAGTTTATTGGATCTGTTTTTGCAATATCCCAGTGGTCACCATCACAGAAACCAAATTGTTCCACAATTGGAGGTACAAGGAACTAACATGTTCGAATCCTGAGCAAAGCACAGGTGCTGGAGGAACTCAATGGCTCAGGCAAACATTTATGGAGGAAGTGGACAGGTGACGTTTCAGGTTGGGACTCTTCTTTAGACAAGTTCATTTGTCTGTTTTTTTCCTTCCACAGGTGTTGCCAAATCTGCTGAGTACCACCAGACATCCATGTCTTGCTCTCAATCCAGGAATGTTTATTGAATTTAAATGCAATTCTCTGCTCCCTTTTCACGATACAAACATACAACTCAGGAGCAGGAGTTGTCCACTCCGGCCCTTGGGCCTGCTCTAACATTTCATGGTCAATCTGATTCCAACTTCAACACAATATTCCTGTTAACCCGTTGAAACCTTTCACCCCTTCTTTATTCACTATTGTCTGTCACTGCCTTAAATTTATACGATGACTCCGCTTCCTTTACTTCAAGTTCACATTTATTGTCACATGCACCAATTAAGGTACAGTGATATTTGAGTTACCATGCAGCCATACAATTAAAAGCACACAACACACGATAGAACTTAACATAAACATCCACCACAGTGATCATGGACAGCCCGATGTACAAGCCCTCTCGTCAGGATGATCGAAGCTCCAATGTCTGAATGGTTGGAACACACTCTTCAGCTTGGAATGCCCAAATCGGCCTCTTTCTTACCGCGGCTTCTCGATGTTATAGGCCGCAGGCAGGCCAATGGTAGGAGCTCTTCTCTGGCAATCCCTGGCAAGGGGTCCCTGGCTCCGGGATGGTATGTCCACACCACGCCCACGGCTAGAGGCTCCGCGGACCGCGACTTCATGATGTTAAAGTCAGCAGGCCGAAGGTCGGAGCTTTTCATCTGGCTCCGTGACAGAAGTCCGCGCCACGCCCGCTGCTGAACCCCTGGGCCGTCTCCGGGAAAGGCCGCGCCAATCCATGAGGGAGGCAAAAATGCGACCAGGAGAAATGCCGCATCTCCGTCGATGTAAGTGACTGGGAACGTTTCCCCCCCCCCCACACCCCCCACATAAAAACATACCGAGACACATTTACAAATACATTTAGACATACTAAAAAAACACAAAAAGTCAAAATGACTGACACGCTGCTGGTGAGACAACCGCTCGCGATGCCACCTGATGCTAAGATTCATGATTATGCCAGAAGATAAATGTCACCTCAGCTCTCTCACAAATGGGCAAACTCTTTGTTAAACAAAGACACCTAGTTCTAGAATCTCCTCCAGGAGACAACATCCTTTCCACATCCAACCCACCCCATCTTATAACCATATAACCATATAACAATTACAGCACGGAAACAGGCCCTCTCGGCCCTTCCAGTCCGTGCCGACCATTTGTTTTCCCCTTGTTATCAAGACCAAACAAGTCTTACTCAAGCTCCTGTGTAGAAAACAAGGAACTGCAGATGCTGGCTTGCAAAACAAGACACAAAGTGTTGGAGTAACTCAATGGGTCGGGCAGCATCCCTGGAGAAAATGGATGAATGACATTTTGGGTCAGAGTCATTTCTCCAGGCCCTCTTCAGAGTTTGAAGAAAGGACCAGATCCAAAAGGACCTATTCACATTCTCCAGGGATGCTGTCTGGCCTGCTGAGTTACACCAGCACTTTGAGACTTTTTTTTCACTCGTTCCTTCTCACTTTTTGAAACTTCAGAAAACACAAGCCTACCCTGTCCCTTTCCTCATAAGGCAACTCAACAATTCCAGGTATGAATCTATTAAACCTTCTCTAAACTCCTCTCATGCATTAACTAACTTCCTTATTTAAAGAAACCAATATAGTTTTATTATACCAGATGTGTTCTCACCAATGCCCTTAACAATGAAAGCACATCCTTCTCTCTCTTGTATTAATTTCCCCAAGCAATAAACATTCCGTTAGTCTTTCCCAATTTTCTGCTGCATCTGCAAGCCAACCTTTTATGAATCATCAAGAGTTAAGAGTGTTTAATTGTCATGTGCTCTATAAACAGCACAATACAATTATTATGCCACAGCTCCACAGGCACATGAACACAGTACACAACAAGTGTATCAGATGCAGCATGAAAGCATTTTATCAGGATGCATCACAGCTTGGTTTGGGAACAGCTCCATCAAAGAATGCAAGAAATTGCACAGAATTGTGGACGCAACCCAGACCTTCACAAAAACCAACCATCCTTCCATTGACTCCATCCACACTTCACACTTTTCAGCTAGGCCACCAGCTTAATCAAGGACCAGTCTCACCCCGGTCACCCTCTCCCATGTACAGAAGTGTGAAAACGCACACCTCAAGATTCAAGGACAGTTTCTTCCAGCTGTTATCAGGCAACGTAACCATCCTACCAACAGCGAGAGAGCAGTCCTGTGCTACTATCTACTTCATTGGTGACCCTTGGACTATCTTTAATCGGACTTTATCTTGCACTAAACATTATTACCTTTATCCTGTATCTGTTCATTTTGCAGGGCTTGATTGTAAACGTGTTTCGTCTTTCCACTGACTAGCTAGCACACAACAAAAAGCTTTCCACTATAACTCGGTACACGTTTCAGTTCAGTTCAACATCTCCAGGGTTGTGTGGATCTTTGATGGCATTAACTGCCTTTTTGAGACAGCTCTACTGGTAGATCCCTTAAATGGCAGAGAGATCAATACCTGTGATGGATCAAACAGTCTCCATCGCTCTCTGCAGCCTCCTTCATTCCTGGGTGTTCAACTTGCAAAACCAGGACGTAGAGCAAACATGGTTAGTATGCTCTCCACCATTAACCTGTAGAGATTCAATGGAGTATTTGGCAACATGCTGAATCCTCCCCCAGTCTTCCAAAGAAATAGACGCATTGATAAACTTTCTTGTGATTGCATTAGTCCACTGGTCCCAGGATAGATGTTCAGAGAAAAGTACGCTTGGGAACTTGAAGCTGTTGACTCCCCCCACTTCTGTCCTGTTGATGAACACAGATGGAGAGAGAGGTTCTCAGATCCTTGCCTTACACTTCCCGTTGTCAACAAATAGCTCTTCGGTCCTACTAACATCGAGAGCAAGGTTGTTGTTCTGGTAATCATCCATTTCAATTATAAATTTCCCCCTTGCACCCTGATTCATCTTTACCCTTTAATTGTCCCACAATGGTGGTATCGTTAGTGAATTTAAAGAGGATTTTGGAGCTGTGTCTGCCCACACGGTCAAGGTGTAGAGAAAGTAGAGTAGGATACGTCATGAACTAAGGCACCGTGACCTCTCTCTCAATCTCAGAGCTCTGCACAATCTCTCACCTTTCAGACAACATGCCTCATTTTAAATATTCCTGCCAAAATGACAAGTTCACAGGTTATAGGAGTAGAATTGGGCCTTTCAGCCCATCAAATCTACTCCGCCATTCAATCATTGCTGATCTCTGCCTCCTAATCCCATTTTCCTGCCATCTCCCCATAACCCTTGACACCCATTCTAATCAAGAATTTGTCTCGCTCTGCCTTAAAAATATCCACTGACTTGGCCTCCACAGCCCTATGTGGCAATGAGTTCCACAGATTAACTACCCTCTGACTAAAGAAGTTCCTCCTCACCTCCTTTCTAAAAGAGCGCCCTTTAATTCTGAGGCTGTGACCTCTGGTCCTAGCCTCTCCCACCAGTGGAAACATCCTTTCCATATCCACTCTATCTATGCCTATGCCACTCTATTATGACAATTTCATTTCCCACATTATGCTTCTTTTGCTAGATTTGGGCTCAATTCACGACCTTTCTTGGTCCATTTTCAGCATCCCTTTGTCCCCTTTCCAACTCACCTTCCTACCTATCTCTGTGTCCTCGTCAAATTTAATAAACTTACATTTGATGCCTTCATATAAGTAATTTCAATAAACTATAAACCAGTTGAGGTACATCATTCAATTGACCTCTCTGACCAGAAAAAGGCCCATTTATGTGAATCGAAGCAGAGGACATAGGTTTAAGGTGAAGGGGAAAAGATGTTATAAGAATGTGAGGGGTTACCTTTTTCACACAAAGGGTGATGGGTGTATGGAACAAGCTGCCAGAGAACGTAGTTCCCAGCATTTAAGAAGCAGTTAGACAAGTACATGTATATGACAGGTTTGGAGGGATATGGACCAAATGCTGGCAGTTGGGGCTAGTGTAGCTGAGACATGTTAGTCGGTGTGGGCAAGTTGAGCTGAAGGGCCTGTTTCCACACTGTAATATTCTATGGCTATGACTATGCCTATTCTCTGATACCTTCCTGTCATTGAGAAGTTCCACACTCAAGCCCCCTCACCTGTATTCACTCTCGCTTGCCTGGCTTCGTCTTGATTTTATTTTCCACATTTGATGCGGAATCTAATCAAATGTCTTGTGGAAATCTCGGGGTAGCTCACCCGCAAGTTTCTCCATAAGCACACGTTACTTCCTCAAAGAGGTCCAATTAATTAATCAAATATGATTTTTCTTGCACAAAAATCTGCTTGATTACCTTGTTTTTTTCCAATGTGCAACAGTCATAATGGGATTCAAACTCATGTTCAGGATGATCGGTTCACATCTCTGAAGTCAATAGTCCCATAATTTAATCTGTTAATCCCACAATTTGCCTAGCCCAATTTCCGTACATACAGAGAAGACAAACTAAAAATCTTGAAATACAATTTAGCTGAAAGCTTTTAATAATAGCGGAAAATAATTTCTGCATGGAAAATATTCCGTGTCAAGGGAATGGGTTCAACAGAAACCATAGGAATGACAGAAATCACTTCACTATAAAGATTCAGTTACACGGTAAAATATTTGATAGCAGTAATATTTAATGCAGCGTATTATAGGTTGAGGTATATATTAAACATAAGAGATGAAGATTAAACATAAAAGACACATTGTATCTCACCAGAGGAGATGACATGAAGGCCTTACACAAAGGGAGAGACTGTGTTCTCAGCATTGCAGACCTTTTGAGCTCCAACAGTCATGGGGAAAACAGACAAATGCTATTCAGACAGCACCCATAGTTGGGATCGAACCTGGGTTTCCGGCGCTGCAAGCGTTGTAAGGCAGCAACTCTATCGCTGCACCACTGTCTTTCACAATGTACAAAATGACTCTTTAACTCATAAAAGCGATGGATGGAACAGAGAGATGGTTTTAATTTATATTGTTTGAATAATAAACAGTCAAAACAAATTATATGCTCATTATAGATTAATTTTATATTGTTTCTCTGATTCAAAATCATTCAACGGCGAGTTTTATGATAAAGCTATGCTAATGGCGGCTTTAAAGATGAGCATAGAGTGATATTCTGGCCAGATCTCCCACCCAACCAAATCAGCAGGAACAAGTTTGCTTTAATGGGTGATGTTTCAGGTCGAGACCCTTCTTCAGTGTGTAGAATTGACTCTGAAGAAAGGTCTTGAACCGAAACGTCATCGATTCCTTCTCTCCAGAGATGTTGCCTGTCCCGCTGATGCTACTCGAGTTTTTTTGTGTCTATCTTCGGTTTAAAGCAGTGTCTGCAGTTCCTTCTTACACAAGTTGTGTTAATACTTCGTTGACTTAATTCAAATATAACCGCATTTCAAAATTGGCACAAAAGTAATGTTAATTCCTTTGAGTAGCACACATCCATTCTATCCGGATATCCGCTATGGTTGTAAAGAGTGAAATAACATGTCATACTCAATAAGCCAAAAGGACAATTTAATGAAGTATAGAAGATACAGCTTAACATAGACACAAGGAACTGCAGATGCTGGTTTACAAAAAATGACAGTGTGTTGGAGTAGCTTAGCACTTTGATTTGCTCCAGAGTGTATTTTCGCAAGACACATAATGTTGGAGTAACTCAAGCAGATTTGCCAAAGATTAGTGATGTTACAGGTCAGGACGTCTGAAAGGGGGTCCCAATCCGAAATGTCTCCTCTACAAGTTCTCCAGAGATGCTGGCTGGCTCACTGAGTAAAGGGCCTGTCCCACTTAGGCGATTTTTCAGCGGCCTGCCGGCAATTGTCAAATTCCCGGCAGTCGCCTGACAAACCAGGAACTGGAATGGCGACTGTCAGAGTGGAACACACACACAAACACATCGCACAGGCGGGGGCCAGGGAAAGCGGGGGAGTGCTGTCTGAGATTCACACGGTGCAAAGCCAAGGTGATACAGACACACACCGTGATGAACAGGAAGGTTCAGACAGCTTGCACAGTGTACAGTAACTCCTTTACAAGAGGGGGGAGGGGGGAGGGGAGAGGGGGGGAGAAGAGGGAGAAGGGAGGAGAAGGAGTGGAGAATCCTTTAAGCAGCCAGACAACTTTTAATAAGCCAGAGATACACAGCTGTGAAATTTGGCAGGCATTTAACATTACTGGTTGGTTATCCTTGGTTCTGAAAACTCATGCTTACATTTTATTACCGCGATGAGGCAATGAAAATGCCCGGTCAGCAAAGGCGATTAACTAAAACTACCTACGAATAGCTTGACTACCCTTAAATAGATGGCAACCCCACTACAACTGCACCTATGAGTACAGGATTATCAATTTTCGCCATGACGACCTATTTGTTGAACAATTTGCGGCAACTATACTGAGGCCACGACTAGTTCCCAGAATGTGGGAACTCCTCGCGACCATGAAGGAGACTCTCCATAGACCACCAACGAACATGTGGCGAACATGTGGCGAGCGCAGAGTCTCCTACACACACCTAAAAAGTCGCCTAAGTGGGACAGGCCCTTTACTGCAGCACGTTGTGTCTGTTTTTTGAGTAGCTTAGTTTGTATAGCTGGACCATGCATTAAGTTACAGTGTTTAGTCAGGAGAAAATGGTTCAATGTTCCCATACATAATTGTCAAGCCTCAAAACACACTAGTTTAAGGAGCAGATTTGGTTTTCAACACTATTAGTCAAAGTTCAAAATTCAAATATACCCATCTGATGAGAGAAATTCAAGATATGAAGAATCGTACAATTACATCAACGCATCATGGAAAAAATCAAGAGGGATAAAAAAAGTTGGTTTAAAATCATGCCATGATCATGCTGAGTAAATAATAATGGCGCCTTTACTGAAAAAAAAAACTGCAGAAAATAAAATCCACTCGGCTAAAGCACCGACACTTTTATCTCTGTTTGAGTGGTTGTGAGCAAATATCATCTATGATCTTTGGTTGTGAGACTGATGCTTTTGAACATTTCACAATGAAAACAAGATGTATTTCTGACATGCTTTGCTCACCTGCCTTGGACCAGTAAACAGTAACTGACCTCCTTGCAAAGATGTCGGTGGCCCTGCCTGATGATAGACAAGGTGCGGAATGAGAACCTGCCCCTTAAGGAAGAATGAAAAACACCAGCCATCCTGTTACCATTGTCAACTTTGTCAGCTAGGGTTGCCTGCCAAAGTATAGCATTCCACTCAACGAAACGTAAACATCAGTTACAGTTCCACATCACATGGATAGATTCGATGAAAACATTTATTTGCAAGCTGTCTTGAAGCAAATCTGCATCAACTTTGCAAGTGAGCCAGGATCTGGAATTTCTATATTTGTTGTTTTTGAAGATATTCCTTGTTCCATAAAGTGCTTCCTTGGAAGCTTTTGTTTAACAGAGAAGCATATTTTTAAACTAGATATTTTGTCCACTTTTATTCACAGTTAACTCATTTCTAATTGAGAGACACAAGGGTGCAGTTGGCAGTGCTGCTGTCGCACAGCACCCAGAGACCCGGCTTCGATCCTGACTTTGGGTGCTGTCCGTGTGGAATTTGCATGTTCTCCCTGTGACTATAGGGGTTTCCCACAGTAGCTGGAACAGCTTTCCTCTCACATCTCAAAGACATGCAGATTTATAGGTTAATTGGCCTCTGTAAATTGCTTGTCGTGTAGGGAGTGGGTGCAAAAGTGTGGGCACATAGAACTAGTGTGAATGGGGGATCAATGGTTGGCATGGACCCCGTGGGTGAAAGGGCCTGTTTCAATGCTGTATCTTTCAATTGACTGAACTTTATTGCCTTCCATCACCGTGAGAAACGTTGATTCCACTGTGGTGGATGTTTATGTTAAATTCTATTGTGTATTGAGTTCTTTTTCTATGGTAACTCAAACTTCACTGCACCTTGAACAATCAATCAATCAATGTTTACACTAAGATAAGTACTTCTCACAGGTTTGCAAGAAAAGAGGACACTGCATTTTGTTACAAGAAATACTTGTGAGAAATTTAAGTACAGGTATTTTCGATCCATGCATCTCTAACTTGTCAAATAATTGTAGGTCAGGTGCAAAATAGCAGAGGGATAATGTGATAATGGAAGTGATGATTGCAGTCGATAATCTGATATGGGTAAGTGTGGCTGGATTACTACGCTCATACACTAATCACACTAATATACTCTGGATGCAATCATACACTAATCACACTAATACACTCAGTACCCGGACGTAATGTCAAAGGACAAGAGGCTGAAGCAAAAGATTGGAAGCCAAGATTTTGAACGGACTGCATGCCGATAGGACAATACGCAGAACGGACATGATGTCTCCGGGAACAGGATTTGTCCGAGAACTTGTCAGCGATTGGTCCAGATCCCTGTGTCCATCACATCACTGGCCGGGGAGAGACGGGAGGGTGCGGGTGAGGATGAGTCACTGCCACCATTTTGCAAATGCAAGCTCAAGCTCCACCCCACCCTCCCGTCTCCCCCCGGCCAGTGATGTGATGGACGCGGGAATCTGGACCAATCGCTGACAAGATCTCGGACAAATCCCGTCCCCGGAGACATCATGTCCGTTCAGCGTCTTTTCAACGTCATGTCCGTTCTGCTTCTTGTCCTTTCGGCGTGGTGTCCATTCGATATCTTGGCTTTTCGGGGTGATGTAGGTTTGGCATCTTGGCTTCGGCATCTTGGCTTCGGCTTCTCATCCTTCGACGTCCTGTTCGCACACGAATACACTCTGGATACACTCATACACTCTGGATTATTATTTGGACAAGAAGAACATAATATTGGATCAGCCTCAACACAAACCTGTTTGTGCTAACTTCTTTGGTGAAAGGTTAAAAAGGACAACCTCAGGAACAAAATGAATTTATAAAGCACACCACCTATTAACATGTACAAATGCTGGTGAATGGAGCTAGACATCAACACCAGAAAGTGTCAAAACAGACATAAAAAGTTACCTAAAAGAGTGTTTTAAAAGAAACATCCTTTAGATGCACATGCAGAAACCTCTTAGTGAACATACTCATAAGAAGCTGCTACTTAATGTTTAAGATCAAAATTGGCAAGAGATTATTGATCTGGTTAGACGACTGACTGAAAAACAGGAAGCAAAGATTTGGGACAAGACCCATGTACTGAAGTTGGCAGGATATCCCCAGTGCGATCCGAGACTGATCTGTGATGGAGACTCGGATATTTTCCATATTTATAATGAAGCTAAATGATAGACCATAAAGACTGAAATTTTGTTGTATGGATTTTCAATGACAATAATGTGTATTATTATTACTTACATCCAAATTTGCTGACAAAGCAAGAAAAGGTGGCACAAAATAAAATTACAAAGGTGACACAAAGTAGATTTACAAAGCACTAACACAAAACAATAGTAATTAAAACGATGGGGATATGTATAAAATAGGAAAATTCTTATCATTCCAACAACTACAACTAAAATATAATTTGAAAAGTAATCAATATTTCAAATACCTTCAAATTCAAGATTATTTGAAAAAGTATATACAAGAATATCAAACTGTAACCCCACATCTATTGGAGGAAGGAATGAATAGAAAGGCAGAATCAAGCAATTTAATATCTTACTTATATAATATAATTCTAAATATAGAAACACCAATGACAGATTCAATTAGAAGAGACTGGGAACAAGAGTTATTGATAAAAATTCCGAACGATAGATGGGATAAAAATTTATTATATGTAAACAAATGTTCAATGAATGTAAGACATAACCTAATTCAATTTAAAATTTTACATAGATTATATTATTCGAAAACAAGACTGAATAAAATATTTTCAAATGTTTCCCCCATCTGCGACAAATGTCTAACTCAAAATGCCACTATAGCACATTCATTTGTCTCTTGTACAAAACTGTATACATTTTGGAATTAAATTTTTGGAATTTTTACAAAACTATTTAACACAAAATTGAACCCCAATACCGAATTGATTATCTTTGGATCAATGGAAGAGGGAAGTAAACTAACTATATTCCAAGAAGCTTTTCTTAATTATGGTCTAATAACAGTGAAAAAAATCATACTTACATTTTGGAAAAACGCACCTACGCCCACATTCAAAATGTGGATCTCAAACATGTCTGAAACGCTACATCTTGAAGAAATGAGATTCCTCTTACTAGGCAAAGTAGACCAATTCTTAAAGATTTGGTCTCCGTTTATCAACTTTTTACAAGCAAATGGTGCAACATAACATATCCTTGGAAATTAAATTGTTTAGAACTGGGTGATGGATGGGCAAAAATATGAGATCTCTCCTAATCTCTCTTTTTTTTACTTTTTCCTTTTCTTTCAATCTTCTAACCTCATCTCTGTCCTTTATTTCTTTTGTTTTCTGTTTCTACTCGCTTGTCTATCTATTCCGATACTCTTTATTTCTTTTTTCTCTCACTGTTCTTTTATTATTGAACCAAAAGTGTGAAGTTGTACAAGAATGAAAATATGTATTTATGTATTAGGTACTTAAGTACCAGACTACTGTACTTACTTCTAACAAAAATAAACAAAAAATATATATATATTTAGATAATAAATCAGTGCAAATCGATCTAGGTAGTGCAACCTTAAGCAAAGTCCATGGTCGTGGTCAGGTGTGTGCAGAGTGATTCAAGAGACTTGATGGGAGGAACGTTATCCTTGAACCTGGAGGTAACAGTTCTCAGGCTCTTACTTCCTACTTCCCAATGGTAGCAGCGAGGGTGGTGTCGGACTTTGATGATATTAGCTGTCTTCTGCAGGCAGTGTTTCCAGAAGGTGGAGAAGTCAACACTCGTGTTGGACCGGAAAATGTCCACAATTTCTGCTGCCCCCTATATTACCGGGTATTCGACTTAGCAAACCAGGTGGAGAGGCAACCAGTCAGTCTGCTCTTCAACATACTCCTGCTGAAGATCGCTAGAATATTTGGCTATATGCAAAATCTTGTCAAAGTTCCATATAAATAATTGGATTTTTGTTCTTTATTTATGATTGCATCAATGTGTTGGACCAAAATGGGATTGATTAGTGATAGGGCGGCACGGTGGCATACCGGAAGAGATACCGCCTTACTGTGCCAAGATGTACAGGCTTGTAGGTTAATTGGCTCAGCATACATGTAAATTGTCTCTTAGTGTGTGTAGAATAGTGTTAGTGTGTGGGGAATGTTGGATGGTGGGGACCCGCTGGGCTGAAGGGGCAACTTCCGCACTGTATCTCTAAACAAAACTAAAATATTCTCACAATGGCAGGTAGTTGGAAGCTGTGCACGTACAAAGTTCATAGTCTGTTTTCATAATTTGCACCAGAAGGTACAACAGTGGTGCAGCTGGTCAGGCAAATGTCTCACAGCGCCAGAGGCTTGAGTTAAACCGTTGCAGTCTTTGTGGAGTTTGCACGTTCTCCATGTGACCATGTGTGTTTCTTCCCACCTCCCAAGGATGCACAAGTTGGTAGGTTAACCAGTTGCTGTAAGTTGTCCCAGTGTGTGGGTGTGTGGTAGAAATTGGGGAAATGGATGAGAACAAAAAATGGAATAAATAGAGGACATTATTATGCCAGCAGCATAATCAAGGACGAGTTGCACCCTGGCCACTCCGTCTTCTCCCCTCTCCCTTCAGGCAAATTGCAGCGAATTGTGGACGCAGCCTAGACCATGAAATAAACCAACCACCCTTGTATTGGCTGCATTTATACCTCACGCTGCCTCGGCAAGGACAGCAGCATAATCGAGGATGAGTCGTACCCTGTCCACTCCCTCTTCTACCATCAGGTAAAGAAGTGTGAAAACGCACACCTCCAGATTCAGGGACAGTTATCAGGCAAACTGAATCATCCGCCCACAACCAGAGAGCAGTGATGAACTACTATCTACCTCTTTGGTGATCCTCGGACTCTCTTTGATCGGACTTTGTTGGTTTTACCTTACACTAAACGTTGTACCCTTATCATGTATCTATACACTGTAAATGACTCAATTGGAATCATGTGTTGTCTTTCTGATGACTGGATAGCACGCAACAGAAGCATTTTACTGTATCTCGGTACACGTGACAATAAACTACACTGAAACTGAAACTGAAACTGAAAGTAAGTGTTTGCAGACTTGATGGACCAAGGGTATGTTTTCACACTGCAGGACAACACCTTTCTAGATCTACATATCATGGATAGGTATAGAACAGTCAAATAGAAGAAATCTAGAGCAAATTTACCTGGTCTTGGACTCCAAGCATTCAATTATGAGAACAATCACTGTAGCCAGTGTCGTTCTTTCACAGCATTTAGAAGATTAGCATGTAATATGATCTAAGTTTTCAAAATATTGAAGTTAGGAAAAAACTTTCCATTGACTCTGCAATCTTGGTTGAGGTGGAAAAGTCTAAAAAATTGTGCCAAGATTAAAGCTGGGATACACTTACTCCCTTCAGGAGCACAAGAATCATTCCAATCGGAGAATCTTTCTTTTTCTCTCCAGGCAATAGTTAATTTTACTTCGGAGTCACGTGAGTGACTTCGTGAAGACCCCGCCAGACCGCATGCGAAGCGACAGGCAGGGAGGAGGGTCGTTCCTCCACCGGAACGGACCTGCAGGTAGGAATGACTAACCTGAGGTCGGTTTTTCTTTTCAGGGACTCTGTGGGACAGAGTACCCCACCAATGGGCCACCTCGAGAGACTGATTACAGACCGTGGGAACGCGGGCAGTCAGCGGCGGCAGAAACGGACCAGAAGTTGGGCAGCCCGTTGACCCGGCAGGGTCCAGGATCACAGACTCGCCCGTTCGCGGCTAGCGGCGGCAGAGCGGCAGCCCCGACTCAACACCGCAGCCCACAGATCACCGCGGACTGGCGGCATCACTACACACCGGGAAGTCGGGCAGCCCATTGACCGGGCAGCATCCGGGCTCACAGACTCGCCGTTCGCAGGTAGCGACGGCAGAGCGGCAGCCCCGACTCAACACCGCAGTCCGCAGGAATACTGCGGACTGAAGGCAACGCTACCCGGAAGTCGAGCAAGCCCGTTGACCCAGGAGGGTCCGGGCTCGGAGACTGACATTCGCGGGTAGCAAAGGCAGAGCAGGAGTTCCGACTCAACGTCACAGCCCGCAGGAATACCGTGGACTGACGGCAACGCTATCCGGTAGAGGTAGCGAAGACAGAGCCGGGACTCAGACTCAAATGCAGGCAGTACAACGCCTGGAAGTGGGCAAACCCGTTGACCTGGCGGGGTCCGGGCTCACAGACTTGCCGTTTGGGGCAGTCTATATTCGCGCATGAGCAGGTGGGGAGCACTACCTCCAACATGGCACACTCCAGCAGGAGTCAACATGGGTCTCCGAGCAGACCCACGGCAGTACCCTTTACAGGCTGCCAAATGCTCATCCTCTTCGCAGGGTAGCATAAGGAGTCACGTCTAGACTGACTCTGAAGAAGGGAATCGCATTACGCAACGTCTGGCTGGGGGGAGCGCTGCTCCACCAGGGGCCAAACCTGAAGGTAAGTTTTTAAAACGTTTTCCCAGGTTATGCTTTGCAGGAATCTCTGTAAGCCTTACAGAGGTCCGGCTAAATTTCGGGCAAAGTACGGATGGGCCGCGGGAGACCCTTTATGGACCGTGGGGAAACCCAGTCACGGACCACAGGGAATCCCGGCCACGACCTCGGGGAATCCCGCCCACGGACCGCAGGGAGCCCGCTACAGAGACCACGGAATGCGGGTAGCGGGCGGCGGTCGAGTTTGCTTTCTCAAGTCGCTGGCGGTGAAGCTAGCGGCTTCAGCACGCTCCTCTGCTGGCAGCTTAAAAAAGGACCAACAGGTAAGTTTTACTAACCTTGAGCTGGTTGGGTTTCTGTATTGTTTAAATCCCTTACAGAAACTTCGTAATGGAGAGAAGGAGCAAAAAGAAGGCTGCTTTCAAGCATGCCATTGAAGACCGCGGGACTTCGGAGCGAGGTCGGCGGCCAACATCCCCAGAGCTGACCGTTGATTTTCCGGAAGCATCCATACCTCGGGCCGGGAAAACAGCGCAGAAGTTGGGGAGCCCCGCTCAGTTGGGACCCGACTCTCCACCGCCACATTCCAGGAAACTGAGAACTGGCAGGAGGACCGCGCAGGAGCAGGGTAACCAAGACCCCGATTACCCACCGCTTCAGTCCACACGACTGCGGACTAGCGGCAAAAGAGTGCGGAAATCAGAGAGCCCCGTTCTAACAGGCAAATCCGCACACAAGTCGAGTAGCCCCGCTGGGGCGGCTGGTTTCTGACTTTCTGCCGCATCAGGCCGGAAGACCTCGGACTAGCGACAGGGCCGCGCGGGAGTTGTGCAGCCCCGCTGGAGCGGCTGCCACCGACTTCTACCGCATCAGGTCCATAGACATCGCTCCGACGGGGTGCGGACTGGCGGTAATGACCCCATTGATTCTGCAGAATCTGGGAAAGACGACCGGCCATTTGCAGATAGCTATGGCAATCGTTGCATGTACCAACTGTGAACACACCCATATGGGCGAATATAAGCCTGGGAAAAGGGCACAGGAACTGAAAATCCAGAAAATCCTCAAATTACTGACTTCCAGGATTACTGTGTTTGCCAGGTCAATCGATGGTGTGGACATGATGGAAGAGCAGCAGGATGCCTTAGCCCTGCTTTTAAATGCAATACAAAATCAATTGCTTCAGAAAAAGCTCTATCCGGCCCACGCTCAACCTCAAATTTGCGGGGTTGTGTAAAACTAGCGCTACGCTGTCACCAAGCTTGTTGTTTGGGGATGACCTGCCCAAGCAGGTCAAAGACCAAGACGAGGAAGCTAAGGGCATGATAAAACCACCTTCCTCCAGCAGGCCATCAGCATATCGATGGCAGCATCCATATGCAACACCCAACAGGCCCCGGTTTCACCCTGATAGGGTGACAGGTTCAAACCCAAAGGTCGTGCCTCACCCACAGAGGTCTTTTTTAGGCCAAGGCCAGAGCGACCCGCTTGGAAAATGCATAAACCCCACACCACGATGCCACAACATCCCAAGAACCAAGTACGGAAGGCCAAGCCCCACCGGTAACCATGAAGGTAACAGGTTCCGGTTCCAAAATTCAATAATTACACCGAATGGATGTTGAACCCCCAAATATTTGCTAACATTATAGCTCAGTATGGTACACCAGATATTGACCTCTTTGTGTCCAGATTGAACCATCGGATTCCTCGGCATGGTGCAGGAACCATGGGTGCAGACTTGGAGTGGGATCCCATCCGTTGGTGTCGAAACTTATGAGGAGTATTTTTTAATTACAATCCTCTGAGACCACGATACACTGTGACCTGGGATATAGGTGTAGTGTTGACCCTACTCAGGAGTTGGTTACCAGTTTCGGCGCTCCCACTTGTAAATTCACCTATAACGCGGTGATGTTGATGGCACTCATTGTAGCTCAGCGGGTCCAGACCCTCCACAAACTGAAATTGGACAGGATGGTCTCGACCCCCACCAAGGTAACCTTTTTTATAGACGAGTTACTTAAACATCATAGATCTGGAACAACCGGTCTTAAATTGGAATTCTACGCATATCCCATTGAGGTACGCCTCTGTATAGCCACCCATCTCCGACATTATTAATGTCACTCAAAATTTAAGGGGAATGGAAACAGGTCTATTTATCAGTTTTAAACGCCCGCACTACAGGGTAACTGTGCAGACTATTTCCAGGTGGCTCAGGGTGGTGTTGGATGCAGCAGGGGTAGACACTGATATTTTAAATCTCATTCTAACAGGGCTGCGTCCGCATCAGCGGCGAGGACCATGGAGGTACCCATGGACCATGTCCTCGCAACAGCGGGCTGGGCCAATGGAGGCACGTCTCAACGGTTTTATAATAAACCTGTGGCCATTCCTGCGACGGTTGCAGATACTGTTTTAAGTTCTGTTCCCTGAACAGTTCCCGAACCCAGGGGTTTTTTGTTTGTATTAATGAATACATTATTGTTTTTCAGCTCTGTTACAAGTCTGAAATATGTTAAAACACTTCCTCCATCAGTTATTACGGCAGAGTGTGAGCATGTACGTGGTCCAGGGCATGAAATCACAGAGCTTTGAAATCTTCACGAAGTCACTCACGTGACTCCGAAGTAAAATACTAAGATTAAACGAGATTAAGATTTTATGGGGAGTTACGATGAGGGATTTTGTGCCCTCCGCTCCCAACCCTCTATCATAAGGTCAACTGGTATATGGTTTCTCTTAATCTTACTATCTCCAGTCAGTTCTGCTATCTGTGATTTCACACCGCTGCTTTGAAGAATGTCACGCATGCGTGCTGGAGGGGTCTTCACGAAATCCCCTCATCGTAACTCCTCATAAAATAAGGATCAAACTTCAAACTGGTAAGTTCTCATTTAATCTTACTATTTTTAAAGCAAAATCAATAGTTTTTATCAGTTAAGTTGTTCAAGGAAAAGACAGATAATTGGAGTTAGGTCACAGAAAAATTCAAGATGTCAATGAACACTGGTTCTGCCAAGAAAAGTTAATCTCTCACTACTGACCTTTGGTTCTTATATTCCCTTACAAAATAACAACAACATGTGTTGACTGCTCCATTATCCTGTCATTACAACTACTCCTGAATGCAACTGCCATTTATTGTAACTGAAATCTGAAGCAAGCATTAAACAAGTTTGGAAAGAAGATTGACACAAGCAGCTGGAGTAACTTTGTGGGACAGGCAGCACATCTCTGGAGAGAAGGAATGAGTGACATTTCGGATCGAGACCCTTCATCTTTTAAAATCCCATTAAACCACAATTTGCATATAAGGGTTGGGATTAAAAACTGAGGTTGAGGCTCTATAAGGCACTGGTCAGGTCGCATTTGGAATATTGTGAGCAATTTTGGGCACCATATCTGAGGAAGGATGTGCTGGCTCTGGAGAGGGTCCAGAGGAGGTTTACATGAATGATCCTAGGAATGAGTGGGTTAACAAATGATGAGCGTTTGATGGCACTGAGCCTGTACTCGCTGGAGGGGCTCATTGAAATGTACAGAATAGTGAAAGGTCTGGTTAGAATGGATGTGGAGAGGATTTTCACTATTGAGAGAGTCTAGGACTAGAGGTTATAGCCCAAGAATTAAAGGACATTCCTTTGGGAAGGAGATGAGGAGGACTCCGCAGAGGTGAATCTGCTGAGTTCTGTGCTACGGAAGGTTGTGGAGGCCATTAATTGATGTTTTTAGGGCAGAGATAGATAGATTCTTGATTAGTACGGGTGTCAGGGGTTATGGGGAGAATGCAGGAGAATGGGGTTAGGAGGGCGAGATAGATCTGCAAAGATTGAATGCCAGAGTAGGCTTGATGGGCCGATTGGCCTAATTCTGCTACGGTCACATGTCCTTATGACTTGGTTAAACATTACTCATTGCAACCACCAACGCAAGTGGAAATATGCCCAAAGTGCCATTGTGAATTTTTATCAGAAATGGAAAAAAGTTGCAGACACAGGAATAATAAGGAAATATTGATTAATGACATATCTAAACAGAAATGTTTTTTCTAAATAACTGGTACATTGTTCTGTGACATTTCTCTCTCAACACCATGGGTCTGGGTGCATAATCATAAGTGACACACAAGTGGTGATAGGCATTTTTTCATACATAAAATAATATAATTGGAAATGTATTTGAGCAAGATGTAATAGATTCATTTTTATCCTTGCAGGCAGCAGCTCCTGCAATCTAAAATTTTCTCCTACAGGGTGGGAAAATTAAACCGTGAATAATGACAAAAATAGGTATTCTGGCAAAAACAATAACCTCACTGGGAGATTAATCAAAAAACATCTACATGACAGTATTGACAGCAATGCTTTACCGCTGATCCTATTTGATAGAGCAGATTAATTGATGAGATTAGAATCATTGCAAACTTGTTTGTACCTTGCTGTTGACAGGTGTGGGAATAATGATTCGCAACAAAAGTAATTGAATGATAAATTGACAGAAATTGGGGAGCAAAAAATGGTTAGTTTGTGCACACGTCAGTCAAATCATTTTCCTTCTCCCAAGGTGTGATTTTTTTTTTTTTTTTTTTTAATTTCAAAATATACTTTATTCGAATGATAAATATATACAATACATTAACCTTGCGGAAAAATCCATCCGACATTTTCGGAGGCTGTACAATAGATCAATACAGTTTAGACATTTTCTTTTTCCCAAGTTTCCACAAATCAGTCCCCCACTCATGCCACAATGGCGTGGGATACCTTCCCTTATTGAGGGGCGTCTCCACAATACTGTACCCCCCCCATGTCCAGCAGCGGAAGGGCGTTAGACTGTGGCCCTCCCCCACCGAGCCTTGGCGTTGGCTGCACCGAGCTTCAGTGCGTCCCCTACAGCACGTACTCCTGCAGTCTGCAGCGGGCCAGTCGGCAACATTCCCTGACGGACATCTCGCTCTGCTGGTGGTGAACAATGCTCGGGCAGACCAAAGGGCGTCTTTTACCGAGTTGATGACCCTCCAGCAGCACTCGATGTCAGTCTCTGAATGTGTCCCTGGGAACAGTCCGTAAATCACAGAGTCCTCTGTGACGGAGCTGTTCGGGATAAAGCGTACCAGGGACCCTTGCATTTTTTCTCCAGACTCTTTTAGCAAACCCACACTCTGTGAAGAGGTGGGCAACCGTCTCCTCGCCATAGCAGCCGTCCCGAGGGCAGCGTGCGCTGGTAGTGAGGTTCCGCAGGAAGGATCTAACTGGGAGGGCTCCCCTCACCGCCAGCCAAGCCAGGTCTTGGTGCTTGTTGGTGAGTTCTGGCGATGAGGCATTTTGCCAGACGAGCTGGGCAGTCTGCTCAGGGAACCACGCCACCGGGTTTCATAGAGTCCTTTCCCTGCAGTGCCTGCAGGACATTCTCTGCTGACCACTGCCCGATGGACATGTGGTCAAAGGTGTTGGTCCGGAAGAACCCTTCCACCGACGACAGATGGGGCGGCAATGTCCAGCTGACTGGCACATTGCGTGGCACCTGCGCCAGGCCCATCCTTCTCAACACCGGGGACAGGTAGAACCTCAGCAGGTAGTGACACTTGGTGCCCACGTGCCTTGGCTCTACACTACGCCTGATGCAGCCACACACGAAGGTGGCCATCAGAATGAGGGCGACGTTGGGCACGCTTTTACCCCCGTTGTCTGCCGACTTGTACATTGTGGCCCGTCGCACCCGGTCCATCCTCGACCCCCAGATGAAGTGGAAGATGGCCCGGGTGATCCCTGTGGCGTATGAGGGAGGGACAGGCCACACTTGTGCCAAGTACAGCAGCCCCGAGAGCACCTCACACCTGATGACCAAATCTCTTCCCGTTATGGAGAGGGAGCGTTGCCTCCACAGCTCCAGCTTCCTCCCCACCCTGGCTATCCGCTCCAGCCAATTTTTGTTACATGCCTCAGCCCCCCCGAACCAGATCCCCAGCACCTTCAAGAAGTCAGGCTTGATGGTGAAGGGGACGGAAGATCTGTCAGGCCAGTTGCCAAAGAGCATGGCCTCGCTCTTCCTGCGGTTCACCCTGGCTCCCGTGGCCGACTCAAACTGGTCGCAGATACTAATCAGTCTGCGAAACGACCCTGGATCCGAGCAGAAGACAGCGACATCGTCCATGTACAGGGAGGTCTTTACTTGAATGCCCCCACTGCCTGCAATGTCACTCCTCTTATGCCCGCATCCTTCCTGATGGATTCAGCAAAGGGTTCAATACAGCAGACAAACAAGACAGGAGAGAGAGGGCAACCCTGCCTAACTCCAGACCTTACAGGGAAGCTGTCTGATTCCCACCCATTGATTTGGACTGCACTACGGATGTTGGTGTAGATGATCTTGGCCTACTGGGAATGTCGTTACCTTACAAATGCAGTCTGAATTATAAACATATGTCGAAATCAACACTCTTAAGCGACAGTGGGTCAGACAAGTTCAAACTATAATGTTTTATTCTTAATGTTTTAATGTTTTATGTTTTATTCTTAATGGTTTACTGTATGTTGTGTTTGTTATTTCTGAGTGGAGCACCAAGGCAAATTCCTTGTATTTGTACATATTTGGTCAATAAACTTATTCATTCATTGTCTATTCATTCATTCAATTGGTTTAGTTTATTATTCCCACATGCACCGAGGTACAATGAGGAGGATGGTTCAGTTGCCAGATAAAAGATGGGAAGAAACTGTCCCTGAATCTGGAAGCATGCATTTACAAATACTGTACGTCTTGCCCGATGGGAGAGGGGAGAACAGGGAGCGACCGGGGCTGAGACTGGTCCTTGATTTTGCTGGCAGCCTTGCCGAGGCAGCCTGAGGTGTAGATGGACTCAATAGGGCGGTACAGTGCAACAGCGGTAGAGTCATAGTGTCATGGAGTTATGTAGTCATAGTGATACAGTGTGGAAACAGACCCTTCAGCCCAACTTGTCCACACTGGCCAAAATGTCCCAGCTACACTAGTCCCACCTGCCCGCGTTATGTCCATATCCCTCCAAACCTGTCCTATCCATGTAAGTGTCTAACTGCTTCTTAAATGTTGGGATAGTCCCTGCCTCAACTACCTCCTCTGGCAGCTTGTTTCATACACCCACCATCCTTTGTGTGAAAAAGTTACCCCTCAGATTCTATTAAATATTTTCCCCTTCACTTTAAACCTATGTCCTCTGGTCCTCGATTCACCTACTCTGGGCAAGGGACTGTGCATCTAGCCGATTTAAGTTTGCACGTGACGTAATTTGCGTCATGCTTACCAATCAGCTGGGCAGGACAACTGAATTTGGGCATCATCGCGCAATGCCATACTAGGTGTATGCCATCAAGATGCTGCATACGCCATCAAAAACGCTGCATACGAGGTCAAGACGCTGCGTACGCCTGCAATGCGCCTGCGTATCGACAGGCCGTTGGCGCGCAAAAGATTTTGGCCACTGCCAGAATTTCAGAGCCCTGCACGATGTCGGGACCGCACAAAGCCGCGCTTCTATGTGGGACCGGCCCTGCGCAGCCATACAGTGCCCGTACGCCTCAAGCGATCACAAGGTCGCGTAATTTGCGAGCCAAGGTCGCGTAAGTGGGACAGGCCCTTTAGTGTCCAGGGATTGCTGGTCGGAGGGACTCAGTGGGTGGAAGGGCCCGTTTTCTACTCTATATCTCTTAAACTGAACTAAACTAAATTAAACTAAACTAATCAATGGAAGGGAGGCTGGTTTGTGTGATGGTCTGGGCTATGTCCACACCTCATTCATCTGACATGAGTAAATGCAATTCATTTGTGGTTTCGGGTTATAGGTTTTTATGGGTCTCCCCCGCATGGGGACATTGTAGGGAAAAGCACAATAACTCAGCATCAATGTTATTAACACTGAGCACCCAGGAGGTACAGTGCGCACTGCGTAGGATCAATCCACGCAAGGCTGCAGGCCCGGATGGAGTCCAGGGTAGGGTACTAAAGGACTGTGTGTACAGCTGGCGGAGGTATTTACGAGGATCTTTAATCTGTCTCTATCTCTGGCAACAGTCCCCAAGTGCCTGAAGGACAGCTGCCAAAGTGCCGGTGCCGAAAAAGTCTAAAGTCACCAACCTGAATGACTAATGCCCGGTTGCCCTAACTCCAATACCAATGAAGTGCTTTGAAAGGCTTCCACAGAGATGGCATCTAATCCAGCATCCTGCATCATTGGACTCTCATCAATTTGCATACAGGGCAAATAGATCCACAGAGGATGCCTCTGTGGCTCTTCACACTGTCCTGACACACCTGGAAAGACAGGGCACCTATGTGAGATGCTCTTCATTGACTATAGCTCTGCCTTCAATTACGGTCATCCCCATCAACCTCACCACCAAACTCCACCAGCTAGGCCTCAGCTCACTGATATGCGATTGGATCCTGAATTTTTCTGACAGGCAGTGAGACTTGGCCACACCTGTCCTCCACTATCACCACCTGAGCACCGGCACACCACAGGGCTGTGTGCTGAGCCCCATGCTCTACAATCCCCTCTTCACTCATGACTGTGTTCCTGCATTCGACACCAACACCATTGTCAAGTTTGCAGACGACACAACGGTGATCGGGCTGATCACCAACGGGGATGAAACAAAATACAGAGCGGTAGGTGCAGAATCTGGTGGACTGGTGCTCACGGAACAACTTGGTCACTAAACACCTCCAAAACCAAGGAGCTGATTATCGACTTCAGGAGGTCACAGAATGGGGAATACACCCCCCAATTCTCTATCTATGGGGAGACAGTGTGAAGTGAGTGTCCAGCTTTAAGCTTTAAGTTTCTGGACACTACGGGCACATCTCAGAGGACTAACATGGTCCACCAACACTGCTGCGCTGGTCAAAAAGGCACAGCAATGACTGTTCTTCCTAAGAGCATTGAAATGGACTGGTCTGCCCCAACAGCTGCTGACGACCTTCTTACCACTGCATGATAGAGTGCATACTAACGTATGGCATCTCTGTGTGATATCTCAGCTGCACAGAAGCGAGAGAGCTCTTCAGCGCGTCGTCCACAGAGCACAAAAGATTATTGGGACACCGCTACCACCAATTGGAGGGCATCTACCACACAAGGTGCCTCAGGAAGGCCGTCAGCATCCATAAAGACTCCTCTCACCCTTGTAATGGACTGTTAGAACTACTCCCTTCCAGCAGACGTTACAAGGCCTTCTATGCCCGCACCTCCAGACTCAAGAACAAGCTTCATTCGCCAGACCTATAGCGGCTCTTGAACCGGCTCTGCTGAGTGCCCCCACCCCCATTGAACTGTCTCCCTCGGATGGTCACGTCGCACAGAAACGCATCTTCACTTTAGTCTGTTTTGACTTTTACTGGTCTAATGTTCGTTTTAACAAAACCTTGTTCTCAGGATATCTAAACCTAAATTTTTATTAGTCATTAAGTTATGACATCGGATGGAAGTTGCAAACCAAATCTCGTTGCACTTATGTGTAATGATAATAAAAATATATTATTATTATTATTATTATTATTATTATTAGTGAGGACATGTTCGATTGTATTATCAGATTCATCGCAAAAATAAGTTCCATCGCTGCCCGTGAATCAGTCTGTGACAGAATGAAACCCTGTAGCGAAGCTTCAATATTTAATCTCGGCTGTTGCTTTAGGAGAATAGACACAATGCCAGAGGACATCCGTTCGTACATCAAGCAGTTAACACCAGTTTCAGTGTAAATTGTATTGGGGGAGGGTAGGGGTGTAATGACATATATGGAACAAGAATAAATGATTCACCTGCCCCCTAACCTCCACTCCATTCTTCTTACCAAGAGGAGCGAAATAAATTAATAGGATAGTTACATTGACTATACAAAGGGAACAATTATATTTGCTTCCATTTCCTACAAGACGATCTCACCAGAATTATTTCACTTCACTGGCAGTGAATGGCTTTGCCACTTAAAGATGAAAAAGGCTTTAACAGATGCAAATGAACTCATTCATCCCATCGCCATTCACCTCTTCATGGGTCATCAAACAAACCTATTTTCTTCGATTAAATTCTTGTTATACTCTCCCCACCTCAGTCACCAGCTTGACAGTGGTGTGTCGATTGCTGCAATAATAAAATATGTGGGGTTGAACATTTCAAAAAGGTTTGCAATCAACGTTGTGGAGAATAACAGAGAATAAAAAAAACAATTTGTTTCCCGGTGATAGGGATTAAATAATTGACCAGTTACAGAATTGTGAAGCAAGGATATCATTTCAGCAAAGAGGATTTTCAACTACTTAAAGTTTATATATATGACTACATCCTGTGTGATTTAAGGGCCTGTCCCACTTGGGCGTCATTTGCATGTCACGCAGATGGCGCGTAAAGATTTTGTACATCCCAAAAATCCTGGGGCACCACGCGCAACGTACATCACTGCCTACGTCACCATGCAACCATGCGCGCGTAATGCGCACCGTGTGCTCATCATGTGCGTGTCACGACGTGCACGTCGTGTGTCGAGACGCGTAAATGTTGTCGCGTAAATGATGCCCAAGTGGGACAGGCCCTTTAGTGTTATAAAATAATTATTGAATCCTTTGCAAGTTCATATGCATGTGGAACCATTACAATGTTTATCATGTTTTACCAGAAGTGACTGATACCATTTTGGAGGTAGACAAAATTGCCGGAGAAACTCAGCGGGTGAGGAATGCCTATGGAGTGAAGGAATAGGTAACGTTTCGGGTTGAGACCCTTCTGCAATCCATTTTGGAGATCAAGTTCATGGTTGTCACCTTGAAAGTTTCTTTGTTCAAGATCACTGCATAAGTTTGAAGTACAAGTAATGTAAGTTTCGATGTCTTCAATAACTTTGAAACCATAATAGTTTTTATAAGGCTGGTTTATAAGATAAGTTTATAAGATTAGTTTATAAGATTTTTGTAAACTGTTATGATAAAAAAAGGTCTGGCTCTGACCATCCCAACCATCGAAGGGATCTATCGAAGCCGCTGCCTCAAAAAGGCAGCCAACATCATCATCATGTGGGAAGGAGACAAAATGCTGGAGGAACATCCAGGCAGGCATGCATCTCTGGAGAGAAAGATTGGGTGACGTTTTCGGCCGAGACCCTTGTCTGTCGCAATCCGAAACATCTCCCATTTCCTTCTCTCCAGAGATGCTGCCTTGTCCTGTTGAGTTACTCCAGCCATTTTGCCGTCTATCTTCGATGTAAACCAGCATCTGCAGTTCCATCTCACACTATATCTTATGGAGGTGAATGGACAGGCAAGGTTTCTGGTTGGGACCCATCTTTGGGACTCTTCTTCATATTTTGGGTCCTGACCTAAAACTTTGTCTATCCATTTGCTCCACAAATGCTGCTGTGAAGAGAGAAAGGCCTGGATAGAGTGGATGTGGAGAGGATATTTCACTAGTGGGAGAGTCTAGGACCAGCCTCAGAATAAAAGGATGTACATTCAGAATGAAGATGAACCCAGATTTCTTTAGCCCAAGGAATTCATTGCCCACACTAAAGCTGTGGGGCCATGTCAATGGGTGTTTATATAGCGAAGATTGATGGGTGCTGGATTAGTAAAGGACTCAAAAGTTATGTTGAGAAGGCAAGAGAATGGGGTTGAGAGGGAAAAATAGATCAACCATGATCAAATGGCATAACACACTTGATAGACCAAATGGCCTAATTCTGCTCCTATGTTTTTATGGTATTGCCCCACTGTGTTATACACACCAGCATATTGTGTTGTAATCAAGATATTGATTATGACACATCACACATTGATCAATTATTTCCCAAATCTACAGAAACAAAGATTATTTTACTTCGGAGTTACGTGAGTGATTCCGTGAGGAACCTCGCCAGTTCGAATGCGCGTCATTACGTCAGCCGCATTGGCGCAAGCACCGGACTGGCAGGGCAGCGCTCCTGCCGGTGGTAAGTTAAACCTAAAAGGTAAGTTTCTTTTACTTACCAGGGTTTCTTGTTCAAGCAGGAGCCTCTCTTCACAGAGGTTGTGCTGCCAGATTTATTGCAGAGCCCGACGAGTGATCCGGCTATGGGCTTTGGGGAAACGCTGGTCTGACCGCGGAAGCGGATAGCCGGTAAAATATCGGGTTTTGCGATAAGCAGCTGCTGACAAGGCAGTCCGTGGCTTCCAGCCTGCTGAGATGCCGTGGAGTGGCAAGCAAGTAATGTCAGAGTCGCTGACAGTGTGGTCCAGCGGCTCACAGACACGTTGGTCCCCAGGTATGGAGTAAAAAATGGTGGAGGAGAGGACTTGTTCTGCCCTATTGGACTCAGGTAAGTCGGGCTGCAAGGGCTTTTCACTCTGATAATAAGGGTAATTTTTGCATGTAATACATTTAACCCTTCACAGTTGAAGCATTACACTACAAAATTAAATTTGTGAGACTACACTGTAATAGCGCGGGCCTATGGGACAGGCCGCACCTGGGATAGGGCTGCTTCATGTGTGAAAGCGCCCAGCCTATGGGAGAGCCGCGCCAGCACAGCCTGGGACAGGGCTGCTTCATGTGCCTATTCTGTTTTGCGTCCACTTTAGCTTCCCCTGAGATAGAGGGGTTGCTATTGATTTATTTATTAAGATAAATCATTAATACATTTGAATCAATGTCATACTTAATGCGTTGTTGATTATTCATTCATCCTGAGTCAATCGATGCAGTGAGACACCAGGATTTGAATCTGTGGCATGAAATCATAGGTCTTTGAACCCTTCATGGAATCACTCACGTGACTCTGAAGTAAAATAGTAAGATTAAATGAGAACTTACCAGTTTGAAGTTTGATCTTTATTTTATGAGGAGTTACGTTGGTGATTATGTGCCCTCCACGCCCAACCCTCTCTCACAAATGTCATCTGGTAGTTCTCAAGTTGCTAATCTTACTACGATAACTTTAATTTTTGTTATCTGTGATTTCATATCGCTGCTTTGAAGATTGACGTGCATGCGAACTGGTGGGGTTCTTCACGTATCACCAATGTAACTCCTCATAAAATAAAGATCAAACATCAAACTGGTAAGCTCGTTTAATCTTACCATTTCTTCCAATAAAGATATCAACCACCGTTGTTTTGTCAGTATTGTCTGAGATTATATTACTCTTTGTATATCAACATAGGGTAACTGATAGCCACCTTTAATCTCACTTGACATCTTCTCAACTCACTGTATATGAAAATAATTGCACAAAATGGATCAATTTTCATCGTTCTTTCAACGCAGCTTCCTACGCAGTGAATGTTCCAATCAATTAAATAGAAATTATGCATCTGATCCACTTAACAAGCATCAAGGGAATCTGATAGAGTGCCAATTCATGTTGCACTGTGTTTTCTATAGTGTTTGCAATGTTGGAAAACAGAAAGCAGATGTGGCATATTTTTGGTTTGCTGTTTGCCAGTGCACACTACAAGGATGGGATGACACCAAAATAAACATTTCTGTCTTTTGATTGGGCAATTTCATTTTTATAATCACGGGCCAAAAGTATTGCATCCATTTGCACTCTGTCCATGCATGCAGCCTTCTCACAGAATATACATAACCACTGCCAGAGTCCATGAGTACCAGACCTGATAAAAAAAATGTTTTTATGACTGTTGGCCGATCAATTTCCCTCCTGGGATAAATAAAGTTATATCGTATCGTACTGTACCTATGGCAGAAGTTGCTTCCTTAAAGTCGAGCAACATTACTGTCATACTCGATGTAAAGGCAGAGCAAAGTCCAGATGTTCTGGGTGCTGGGAAAGCCGGAAATTCCTGGGATGTTCTGCATGAAACCACATGAAACTCAGTGTGGATGAGAGGAGCAGAGTCAATGGTTCAGGCTGACATCTTTCCCCTTGGACTGGTGCATTGTCAAAGATGAAGCAAGTCCTCTGATTCAAGGAATGGTGGAAGGCAGCAGGGATGAAAGGACTGAAAGGAAGAAATGTGATATCTACTATTGATTGAGAACAGAGAGGTAGCTACCACAGATCTAGACTATACCTCCTCTACCCTGCCTCTTGCACAGACGCTAATCTCCACTCTCAGTTTTTCCATCTCCACTGCATCTGCACTCAAGATGAGACTTTCAGTTCTAGGATATCTGAGATGTCCTTTTTCGTAAGGAATAGGAGTAGAGTTAGGCCATTTGGCCCATCAAGTATACTCCGCCATTCAGGGACGGAAATCGTTATGAAAGCATGGGTGGGGACATATTTTGGGGGCCGATTTCTTGGTGGCCGCACACACACACACATGCACACATGCATATGTGAGGATTCGGCTGTGGGCCCTGTGGACAGCAACATCGAGAGCTGACCTGGTTAGTGACCGACTCCGAACTCCAGCAACAGCAGCTTCCTCTAACCCGAATCATAGGGCTTGAATCTGTCCATTTGGGGGCCTCTCATCATTTGGTGCGGCTTAAAATTGGCTGGCGGGGGCTTCAACTTCGGGAGCCTTGATCGCCTCAACGCAGCAGTTTGACTGCCTGACCGCGGGGCGATGGAAGATTCTGCGGCCGATTTTAAGCTGCGCCGGGCGATGAAAGGCCCGCGAACAGGAAGATTCAAACCTTAAAAACTGTCTGATACCCACTTGAATCTTTCAAAGCTACAATGTGATAAATATCACTTAAACAATTAAAACTGAAGCAAATAAAGGCAAACAGAAGGTCCAACCTTGGAGGGGGGAGAGAGAGAGAGATGGGAAAAAACTAAACAACGTGAGTGATCGTGAACAAGGACTTACTGCAAGCCAGCCAAGAATCCCGTTTGACCGAAGCCATTAATGACCTGACATGTTTAAATCCGATACCCGCTTAAATATTTCTCATCCATCAATACATCCAATTAGTTCAAATGGTAATTGTGCCCGCATCAGACAGCTTTAAGAAATTCTCCGTGAATACCTCCAGTAATATTTCAAGGTCAAAACACAATTGGTGACACATCATGTTAATACGATGTTAATAGAGACATTTAACTAGCGCTTAACCGTGACACCCACACTGTCTCGCGGAAAGTGGAGATTTTAATAGATTATTTTCACCGAATTTCAAAATGGATTACAAAACATAGGAGGAATTATCCCCCACCTCCCAAAACATGGGAACGACGTGTGTTCCCCCCCCCCTCTCCCCCCCCCCCCCCCCCGATCCCCCCCGGCATTTCCGCCTATGAGCAATCATGGCTGATCTATCTCACCCTCCTAACCCTATTCTCCTGCCATAAGCTCTGACACCTGTACTAATCAAGAATTTCTGCCTTAAAAATATCCACTGACTTGGCCCTCACAGCCTTCACAGCAAAGAATTTCCTCCCCGCTGTCATAGACAGGTCCCTCACGCAAATCTTCTCTGTGCCCCGTAGTCTTGCTCTCGCTCCCACTCTCCCCAGATGGAATTAGGACAGAGTTCCCCTGGTTCTTACTTACACCCCACCAGCCGCCACATGTAACACACCATTCTCTGACATATGCGCCACCTTCCACGTGATCCACCACCATTCACAAAGAAACATAGAAACATAGAAAATAGGTGCAGGAGTATGCCATTCGGCCCTTCACACCTACACCGCCATTCAATATGATCATGGCTGATCATCCAACTCAGTATCCCGTACCTGCCTTCTCCCCATACCCCCTGATCCCTCTAGTCACAAGGGCCACATCTAACTCCCTCTTAAATGTAGCCAATGATACATGTGGCAGAGAATTCCAAAGACTCACCACTCTCTGTGTGAAAAATGTTTTTCTCATCTCGGTCCTAAACGATTTTCCCCTTATCCTTAAACTGTGACCCGTTGTTATGGACTTCCCCAACATCGGGAACAATCTTTCTGCATCTAGCCTGCCCCAACCCCTTAAGAATTTTTAAAGTTTCTATAAGATCGCCCCTCAATCTTCAAAATTCTAGCGAGTACAAGCTGAGTCTATCCAGTCTTTCCTCATATGAAAGTCCTGACATCCCAGGAATCAGTCTGGTGAACCTTCTCGGTACTCCCTCTATGGCAATAATGTCCTTCCTCAGATTTGGAGACCAAAACTGTACGCAATACTCCAGGTGTAGGCTCACCAAGACCCTGTACAACTGCAGTAGAACCTCCCTGCTCGTAGACACAAATTATTTTGCTATGAATGCTAACATACCATTCGCTTTCTTCACTGCATGCTGCACCTGCATGCCTACTTTCAATGACTGGTGTACCATGACACCCAGGTCTTGTTGCATCTCCCCTTTTCCTAATCGGCCACCATTCAGATAATAGTCTACTTTTCCTGGTTTTTTTGCCACAAAAGTAGATAACCTCACATTTATCCACATTATACTGCATCTGCCATACATTTGCCCACTCACCCAGCCTATCCAAGTCAACTTGCAGCCTCCTAGCATCCTCCTCACAGCTAACACTGCCCCCAGCTTTGTGTCATCTGTAAACTTGGAGATGTTGCATTCAATTCCCTCATCCAGATCATTAATATATATTGTAAATAGCTGGGGTCCCAGCACTGAGCCTTGCGGTACCCCATTAGTCACTGCCTGCCATTCCGAAAAAGGACCCGTTTACTCCTACTCTTTGCTTCCTGTCTGCGAGCCAGTTCTCTATCTACATCAATACTGAAACCCGAATACCGTGTGCTTTAAGTTTGTATACTAATCTCTTATGTGGGATCTTGTCGAAAGCCTTCTGAAAGTCCAGATATAACACTTCCACTGGTTCTCCCTTATAGAAACATAGAAACATAGAAATTAGGTGCAGGAGTAGGCCATTCAGCCCTTTGAGCCTGCACCGCCATTCAATATGATCATGGCTGATCATCCAACTCAGTATCCCGTACCTGCCTTCTCTCCATACCCTCTGATCCCCTTAGCCACAAGGGCCACATCCAACTCACTCTTAAATATAGCCAATGAACTGGCCTCAACTACCCTCTGTGGCAGAGAGTTCCAGAGACTCACCACTCTCTGTGTGAAAAAAGTATTTCTCATCTCGGTCTTAAGGATTTCCCCCTTATCCTTAAGCTGTGACCCCTTGTCCTGGACTTTTCCCCAACATCGGGAACAATCTTCCTGCATCTAGCCTGTCCAACCCCTTAAGAATTTTGTAAGTTTCTATAAGATCCCCTCTCAATCACCTAAATTCCAGAGAGTATAAACCGAGTCTATCCAGTCTTTCTTCATAAGACAGTCCTGACATCCCAGGAATCAGTCTGGTGAACCTTCTCTGCACTCCCTCTATGGCAATAATGTCCTTCCTCAGATTTGGAGACCAAAACTGTACGCCAATACTCCAGGTGTGGTCTCACCAAGACCCTGTACAACTGAAGTAGAACCTCCCTGCTCCTGTACTCAAATCCTTTTGCTATGAAAGCTAACATACCATTCACTTTTTTCACTGCCTGCTGCACCTGCATGCCTACTTTCAATGACTGGTGTACCATGACACCCAGGTCTCGCTGCATCTCCCCTTTTCCTAATCGGCCACCATTTAAATAATAGTCTGCTTTCCTGTTTTTGCCACCAAAGTGGATAACCTCACATTTATCCACATTATACTGCATCTGCATCTGCCAAACATTTGCCCACTCACCCAGCCTATCCAAGTCACCTTGCAGTCTCCTAGCATCCTCCTCACAGCGAACACTGCCCCCCAGCTTAGTGTCATCCGCAAACTTGGAGATATTGCCTTCAATTCCCTCATCCAGATCATTAATATATATTGTAAACAGCTGGGGTCCCAGCACTGAGCCCTGCGGTTACCCCACTAGTTTACTGCCTGCCATTGTGAAAAGGACCCGTTTACTCCTCCTCGTTACATCCTCCGAAAAATTCTATAAGATTCAACAGACATGATTTACCTTTCATAAATCCATGCTGACTTTGTCCAATGATTTCACCCACCCTCCAAATGTGCTGCTATTCCATCATCGGTAGTGGGAAAATGCTAATTTTCCCACTACCGATGTTAGGACTAACTGGTCTGTAATTTCCCGTTTTCTCTCTCCCTCCTCCCTTTTCAAAACGTGGGTTACATTAGCTACCTTCCAATGCTCAGGAAACTACTCCAGAATCTAAAGAGTTTTGAAAAATTATCACTAATGCATCCACTATTTCTGGGCTTCTTCCTTATGTACTCTGGGATGCAGCCTTTCTGGCCCTGGGGATTTATCGGCCTTTAATCCATTCAATTTACCTAACACCACATCCCGGTTAACCTGGATTTCACTCAGTTCCTCCATCACATTTGACCTGGTCCCCGGTAGATTATTTATGTCTTCCTTAGTGAAGACAGAAACCAAAGTATTTATTCAATTGGTCTGCCATGTCCTTGTTCCCCATGATCAATTCATCTGTTTCTGACTGCAAGGGACCTACATTTGTATTAACTAATCTTTTTCTCTTCACATATCTATAATAACCTTTGCAGTCAGTTTTTTATGTTCCCTGCCAGTTTTCTTTAATAATCTATGTTCCCTTTCCTAATTAAGCCCTTCGTCCTCCTCTGCTGGACTCCGAATCTCTCCCAGTCCTCTGGTAGGCTGCTTTTTCTGGCTAATTTGTATGCTATCACATCTTCACATGATTATATATATATATATATATATATATATAAATATAAATATATATATTATATATATATATATATATATATATATATATATATATATATATATATAATATATGTGTGTGCGTGTGTGTGTGTGTGTGTCTGTGTGTGTGTGTGTGTGTGTATAGCGTGTGTATATGCATATACGTGTGTGTATGTGCGGGTGTGCATGTGTGTGCGCACATACGTGTGTGTGCATGTTATCTGTGTGTGCTTGTGCATTTGATTGTGTGTGCATGAGTATTTGTGTGTGGCCTTATGTAAGTGCTAATATGCATGTGTGTGTGTATGTGCGTGTGCATGTGCATGTGCGTGTGCATGTGAATGTGTGTGTCTGTATATGTGCATGTGTATTTGCACATGTGTACATGTGTAGTGCGTATAGAAAGATAGAAACATAGAAAATAGTGCAGGAGTAAGACCATTCGGCCCTTCGAGCCTGCACCGCCATTCAATATGATCATGGCTGATCTTCCTTATGAAAGGCTGCATCCCAGAGTTCTTCCTTATGTACTCTGGGATGCAGCCTTTCTGGCCCTGGGGATTTATCGGCCTTTAATCCATTCAATTTACCTAACACCACATCCCGGTTAACCTGGATTTCACTCAGTTCCTCCATCACATTTGACCCCTGGTCCCCGGTAGATTATTTATTGTCTTCCTTAGTGAAGACAGAACCAAAGTATTTATTCAATTGGTCTGCCATGTCCCTTGTTCCCCATGATCAATTCATCTGGTTTCTGACTGCAAGGGACCTACATTTGTATTAACTAATCTTTTTCTCTTCACATATCTATAATAACCTTTGCAGTCAGTTTTTATGTTCCCTGCCAGTTTTCTTTAATAATCTATGTTCCCTTTCCTAATTAAGCCCTTCGTCCTCCTCTGCTGGACTCCGAATCTCTCCCAGTCCTCTGGTAGGCTGCTTTTTCTGGCTAATATTTGTATGCTATCACATCTTCACATGATTATTATATATATATTATATAATATATAATAATATATATATATATATATATATATATATATATATATATATGTGTGTGCGTGTGTGTGTGTGTGTGTCTGTGTGTGTGTGTGTGTATGCGTGTGTATATGCATATACGTGTGTGTATGTGCGGGTGTGGCATGTGTGTGCGCACATACGTGTGTGTGCATGTGTATCTGTGTGTGCTTGGTGCATTTGATTGTGTGTGCATGAGTATTTGTGTGTGGCCTTATGTAAGTGCTAATATGCATGTGTGTGTGTATGTGCGTGTGCATGTGCATGTGCGTGTGCATGTGAATGTGTGTGTCTGTATATGTGCATGTGTATTTGCACATGTGTACATGTGTAGTGCGTATAGAAAGATAGAAAACATAGAAAATAGGTGCAGGAGTAGACCATTCGGCCCTTCGAGCCTGCACCGCCATTCAATATGATCATGGCTGATCTTCCTTATGAAAGGCTGCATCCCAGAGTTCTTCCTTATGTACTCTGGGATGCAGCCTTTCTGGCCCTGGGGATTTATCGGCCTTTAATCCATTCAATTTACCTAACACCACATCCCGGTTAACCTGGATTTCACTCAGTTCCTCCATCACATTTGACCCCTGGTCCCCCGGTAGATTATTTATGTCTTCCTTAGTGAAGACAGAACCAAAGTATTTATTCCAATTGGTCTGCATGTCCTTGTTCCCCATGATCAATTCATCTGTTTCTGACTGCAAGGGACCTACATTTGTATTAACTAATCTTTTTCTCTTCACATATCTATAATAACCTTTGCAGTCAGTTTTTATGTTCCCTGCCAGTTTTCTTAATAATCTATGTTCCCTTTCCTAATTAAGCCCTTCGTCCTCCTCTGCTGGACTCCGAATCTCTCCCAGTCCTCTGGTAGGCTGCTTTTTCTGGCTAATTTGTATGCTATCACATCTTCACATGGTTTTTATATATATATATATATATATATATATAAAAATATATATATATATATATATATATATATATATATTTATATATATATATATATATATATATGTGTGCGTGTGTGTGTGTGTGTGTGTGTGTATGCGTGTGTATATGCATATACGTGTGTGTATGTGCGGGTGTGCATGTGTGTGCGCACATACGTGTGTGTGCATGTGTATCTGTGTGTGCTTGTGCATTTGATTGTGTGTGCATGAGTATTTGTGTGTGGCCTTATGTAAGTGCTAATATGCATGTGTGTGTGTATGTGCGTGTGCATGTGCATGTGCATGTGCATGTGAATGTGTGTGTCTGTATATGTGCATGTGTATTTGCACATGTGTACATGTGTAGTGCGTATAGAAAGATAGAAAGATAGAAACATAGAAAATAGGTGCAGGAGTAGGCCATTCGGCCCTTCGAGCCTGCACCGCCATTCAATATGATCATGGCTGATCATCCAACTCAGTATCCTGTACCCCCTGATCCCTTTAGCCACAAGGGCCACATCTAACTCCCTCTTAAATATAGCCAATGAACTAGCCTCAACTACCTTCTGTGGCAGAGAATTCCAGAGACTCACCACTCTCTGTGTGAAAAATGTTTTTCTCATCTCGGTCCTAAAAGAATTCCCCCTTATCCTTAAACTGTGACCCCTTGTTCTGGACCTCCCCAACATCAGGAACAATCTTCCTGCATCTAGCCTATCCAACCCCTTAAGAATTTTGTAAGTTTCTATAAGATCCCCCCCTCAGTCTTCTAAATTCTAGCGAGTACAAGCCAAGTCTATCCAGTCTTTCTTCATATGAATGTCCTGAACATCCCAGGAATCAGTCTGGTGAACCTTCTCTGTACCCCCTCTATGGCAAGAATGTCTTTTCTCAGATTTGGTGTCTTTTCTCAGATTTGGTATATTACCACTTACAAGTAACTCGAGAAATGGCAGATGGAGTGTCATCCAAGCAAGTGTGAGGTATTGCTTTTGGGAAGTCAAATGCAAGGACAAAGTGTACATTTAATGCTGGACCCATAATAGCATTGTTGTACGTCGGAATCTTGTTGTCCCCATCCATAGATCCTTGAGCATAGCAACGTAAGTATACGTAATGACAAAAAAGATGAATTATATGCTTGCGTTTGTCATTTGGGAATTTTTGAGGGAACGTAGGCACATCATAAAACTTTAATTTTATTTCGGAGTCACATTAGCGTTCATGCAGTGCACCCGCGACAAATGGGAGTTCAAAGTGCTCCCGCTACAATTTGAAAGTCGGGCCGACAGGTAAGTGTTTTTACCATGGTCGTGTGTATTTTCTCTGTGGTCTGCTTTGTGTTCCAGAAGGAATGAGCAAGACCAGAGGAAACAAATCTACAGCTCGCCCCCGTTCGTCTCTCGTTGAGGAGTGTTCTTTGGAGGGTGGGCGAGAGGCGGTGGGATTGACTACCGAGCCGAGCCCAGCACCACTAGTGCAGCCTGAGCAGCGGGCTGGAGGTCAAATGGAACGGCTTATGGAACAATTGCTCCAGCGAGAACTGCAGAGAGAGCAGCAGCAGACTCGCCAAGGGAGCTCAGGCACTCCCGCAGGGCCCTTTATGGCACTGACCATTGCTTCACCTTCTTTTGAAGGCAGCATTGGCGACCAGGTCTGGGCTGGTCAAGAAGAGGGGTCGCTGGCTGAAAATGTCCGGGTGTACAGGATCAGGAAGAGCTACTGGGTGTGGTCAAACACTACGTGGCCACACCACGAGCGGGTCAGCCTATAGAGCCGAAACTTGCAGCCAGCATTGATCACCTGTCCTCAAAACCCCTACAAGAACGGGTGGTCAATGAGGCTCTTGAATTATATTCAGCCCCAGAAAATTGTACATCACTGAATGTACCAGCTGTAAACAGCCAAATTGGGGACAATTTGGGGCAGAATATCAGGAACCTGGAGTTGAAGCTCCAGAAAACCTTAAAACTCCTGAGAGCAGGAATAACTTCATATGCTCGGTCCACAGATGGTGTGGACATTACCACAAATCAGCAAGATACATTAGCTCTGCTGTGCAACACTCAATTAGAGATTAACAATTTACGGAAGGAAATCGTCAAGCCTGCCCTCAACCCTAAGTTTGCAGGACTTTGCAAAACACCGGGTTCAGAACCTCCAATTCTGCTCTTTGGAAAGGACCTTCCAAAAAAGGTGAAAGACCTGGAGGAAGAGTCCAAGACCCTTGCTCTCATGAGGGCAGGTTTGGGACCAAGCAGACCTAACAAACCCAGGCGGCAGTATCCCACGGCGTCCACCAGTCGCCGACCACCATATGGGACTGGTGAAAGCTCGGGTTCCGCAACCATTCCCCGTAAGCCTTTTTTCGGCCAGGGCCCACAGCGAACCCCATGGCAAATGTGTCACCCCCAACATCAACATCAACAGCAACATCAACATCAACAGCAGCCCTCTGCAGCCCAACAGACACCTCATCGTCCAGCAAAGAGGCAGAAGAAGCACCAGTAACCATGGAGGTAGGTGGTCTGGTTCCTCTCAGCATATGAGTAGTAGGGACTCTATACTAACAGGGGGGATATTGTACTTGTTTTTGGATGCATGGAAGTCTATCACTAATGACAAATATATACTCAGCAGCATTCATGGCTATAAAATTGACTTCGTTCATGAAAACATTCCGCCAGCTCAGCATATACCCCAAAGGGTATTTACCCTCTCAGTCAAAGAGAAACAGAGGATCAAGCTGAGCTGATGAGGCTATTAGTAAAAGGTGTAATTGAAAGAACAAAACATGAACCTTTGGAATTTGTGTTTAATATTTTCACTAAAACTAAACAAGATGGTGGATGTCGCATCATCATTGACTTAACTTCTTTAAACAAATCTGTTAGGTATATACATTTCAAGATGGAAACTTTTGAAACAGCCAGACAATTGATTTCTAGAGGGTACTTTCTGGCAAGCATTGATTTAAAAGATGTCTACTACTCAGTACCCATACACAAGGAGCATCGTAAATACCTAAAGTTTAACTGGATGAAACAGCTATGGCAATTTAAAGCCTTACAATGGGCTAACCTCAGCTCCAAGGTTGTTCACAAAAATCTTAAAACCTGCCTTGGCATTATTGAGGAAACAAAAGCATATAGTCCTGGCGTACTTAGATGACCATTTTTAATAGTAGGGAAAACCTTGCAGACAGCCATTTCGGCAGTAACAGCTACCGAACGTTTGTTTGAAACTTTAGGGTTTGTCATACATCCAGATAAATCCAATTTGACACCGTCCACAACCATGGACTATCTTGGATTTACGATTGACACTATTCGCATGACTGTAACTCTGCCGAAGGGGAAAGCATCAGAGTTGGCACAATCATGCAATGAACTAATGGTTAATCATCAGCCAACCAAATGGCAGGTAGCTAGTGTCATTGGGAAAATGACAGCTGTACAATTTGGGCCTTTGCACTATCAAAATTTACAAAGAGCAAAAGTGCACGCACTAAAGAAAAACTCAGGTCACTTTGACCGAGTTATGAATTTAACTGCTGAATCCATTCCAGAGTTACAATGGTGGACAAGGAACATTAGGCTTAGCTCCAGTCCCACAATAATCACCAACCCAGTATTAACCAATCAAATGGTTGCCAGTGCTTTGGGCTGGGGAGCAACTAACATGCAATTCAGCACACGGGGCAGATGGACTAATTTTGAATCATCTTGCCTACAGACACGGGGTATTAACTACTTAGAAATGTTGGGTGCGTTTTATGGTTTAAAAGCATATTCATCTAATACGCATCACGCACATTTCCGGTTGCAATTAAATTATACCACGGTGATGGCTTATATCAACCACAGGGATGTTGTAACGTCAATATCATGTGACAATTTGGTCAACCTAATCTGGCAATTGGGTGTCGAAAAACATATTTGATTATCAGCAACTTACGTACCAGGTAAGCAAAATACAGTGGCAGACACCAGGTCACGCAAATTTAACGATAATATCGAATGGATGTTAAATCCCAAAGTATTTACTGAAATTACAAAGCAATATGGCCACACCAGATATCGATCTATTTGCATCTAGGCTGAATCACCAGGTGCCAACGTATGTCACTTGGGAACCAGACCCTGAGGCAACAGCAGTTAATGCATTCACGCTGCATTGGGGGAAAATGTTCTTCTATGCTTTTCCTCCCTTCTGCCTCATCAGTCGGGTATTACGCAAGGTTCAATTGGATTCCGCTTCAGGAATCTTTGATAATACCGACTGGCCTACACAGCTATAGTTCCCAGTGGCCCTCGACATGGCTGTCAAAACACCGTTGGAATTCCCCAGCAGTCCAGAATTATTAATTCACCCAGTGTCAGGCATTAGTCACCCGTGCCATGACAGAGTCAATCACTTGGCTTGCAGATTCTAAAAAGACCTCTACTGGTCCTGGGACAGTCTGAGGACGCCATCAATATGATGACCGCATCCCACTGGGAGTCCTCCAGGAGACCATACCTGACCAACATAAGGAAATGGAATGGTATTGCCTCCAAAACAGGAACTACCTACTCAACAGCAACAGCTACCAGTGTTGTGGAGTTCCTGGTTGGATTACAATGGGATGGACTCAGCTACAGCACCATCAATACAGCCAGGAGTGCATTGTCAGCTTGTTAGTTCCAGCAGCAGGACAACAGGCTTTGGGGTCCCATCCACTGCTGGTCAAACTCATAAGGGGTATTTTATAACACTAATTCCCCCAGACCAAGGTACACTCAGATCTGGGATGTCAGCGATATCACTCACGCTGGAACAACTTACCCTGAAATCAGTCATGCTCATGGCATTAGTGTCAGCACAAGGGTACAGTCCCTCCACCTTTTGAGGCGGGACAGCATGACAGTCATTGGACTGTATCACATTCCATATTCAGGGGTCTGGTCAAACAAACTAGACCAGGAACCACGCCTCCAGTATGGAGTTCCGGGCCATATTCATCTGACCCACGGCTGTGTGCCAAGACCCATCTCGCCATTTTACATAGACACAACATACAACTTAAGAGGGAGAGAAAAAGCCTTATGGATAAGGCACAAGAAGCCCCATGGTCAAATGACGAGTCAAACCATTTCAAGGTGGCTCACGCAGGTGCTTAAGTCCGGGGGATCTCTCTGTTTTTTGTTGTTATTAATAAACCTTTTTGATCACAAACAGGTTTATTGTTGATTGTGATAACATACTTCCTCCTCAAAGGTCTTCAGACAGTGAGTGAAGCATGAGCTGGTACACGGTTCGGAATCACAGAGCTTTGAAGTCTTCACGTAGTCACTCACGTGACTCCGAAATAAAATAGTAAGATTAAATGAGAACTTATCAGTTCGACAGTTTGATGTGTATTTTATGAGGAGTTACGATGAGGGATTACGTGCCCTCCACTCCCACCCTCTATTATACAGATCAACTGGTAATTAAAGTTCTTATTTTTTCTTTACTATATTATTTCAATCGTTGTGTTTTTTCTGTGAATCCACACCGCTGCTTTGAAGAATGTTGCGCATGTGTGCTGGACGGGGTCTTTTCACGTAATCCCTCATCATAACTCCTCATAAAATACATATCAAACTTCGAACTGGTAAGATCTCACTTAATCTTACTATTAGGCTGCGGTTGGAGTACTGGGTGCCATTCTGGTCACACCATTACAGGAAGCATGTGGAGGCTTTACAGAAGAGGCTGACAAGGATGCTGCCTGGATTAGAGGGTATAAACTGGAAGAAAGAGGTTGGATAAACGTGGATTTAACTTTTCTGGAATGTTGGAGGCACAGGGGTGACCTGACAGATGTCCATTAAATCAAGAGGCATAGACTATACAGTCATAAAAAAGGGTGAAACTGTCAAATACTAGAACACATCGCTGTAAGACGATAAGAATGTTTCTAGACAGGGATTGGTAGGAGGTACGGCTGCCAGAGGAGGTTGTGAATGGTGGAAACAGATATGATGGTGGCATTTTAAGTGGCTGTGAGATAGGCACATAAATATCCAGGGAATGAAGGGATCTGGATCACGGACCCCAGGCAGCAGGGCACACTCCAAATTGGAATGATCTGAAGATAGGTCTCGACCCCAAACATCACCCATTCCTTCTCTCCAGAGATGCTGCCTGTCCTGCTGAGTTACTCCAGCTTTTTGTGTCTATCTTCGGTTTAAGCCTGCATCTGTAGTTCCTTCCTACATCCTAATTTGGTTTTGTGTTCGGTACACCATTGTGGCCAAAGGGCCTGTTCCTGTGCTGTATGTTTCTGTATGTTCTACATTTGTACAATTCTCACCAGCAATCCCATAATCAAAATCACTACTGCCCTTGAACAATTTTCACTGTTATATTCTTCTGCATGCAATAACTTATTTTTGTACGCATTTATGCGCAGGGTACAAGATCTCACCACTTGTTCGAACGTTTCTGCAAATCTGTTGACAGCATAAATTTTCCACCTCGTAAAATCAGACTTCTGTTATCGTGAGTGAACTCAGATTGAATTCCCACTAAAAAACTAAAAAATATTCATCTCCTGTACATTAATGTTAAAAACGTGCTCACTAAATTAGGCAGAAGGTTTTTAGACTGGAAGTTATTTCCATGTGCTAAAAAACCAGGATCATATAAAACCATTCCCATCATTACTGCTGCAATTAAGTACTCGTGATCCTGATGCCAAGCAAATTGACTCAGAGTGCGGTTTCCTTATGAACATCAACTGGCATTGGAACAGATGGATCCCAAATGGGCAATTAGATAGACCAAGAATGAGATGAAATAATGTATGCAGTGTTGGTTTTTCGCAGGTAAACAATGCCGAAGTCTGCTAAATATATTTACTGCGTCAACTGCAACAGCAAAAACACAGCAGAAACAGCACATCTTCTCTCAGTGCTTTGTAACAGACACCACTCTCACAATATATGTTGTTAACGAAGAAACTGCAGATGCTGGAGAATCGAGGGTTACACAAAATGCTGGAGAAACTCAGCGGGTGCAGCAGCATCTAAGGAGCGAAGGAGATAGGCGACGTTACGGGTCGAGACCCTTCTTCAGACTGGTCAGGGATCAGGGAAACGAGAGATATAGACGGTGATGTGAGAGATAAAGAACAATGAATGAAAGATATGCAAAAAAGTATCGATGATAAAGGGAACGAGCCATTGTAAGCTCTTTGTGGTGTGAAAATGAGAAGCTAGTGCGACTAGGGTGGGGGAGGGAGAATAGAGATAGAGGGAATGCCAGGGCCCGAGGGCTGAGGGAGAGGTGGGGAGGGGAGGAAACAGCAGGGTTAAACAGAATTGAGAAAATTCGATGTTCACAGCCCAAAGGATGCAAACTCCCCAAGCGCGGAATATGAGGTGCTGTATTCTCCAACTTGCGGTTGTTGCTCACTCTGGCCATGGAGGAGGCCCAGGACCGAGAGGTCGGATACGGAATGGGAGGGGGGGAGTTGAAGTGCTGAGCGACCGGGAGGTCGGGTTGGTTTTTGCGGACCGAGCGGAGGTGTTCGGCGAAACGATCGCCAAGCCTCCGCTTGGTCTCACCGATATAGATCATCTGGCATCTGGAGGCAACGGATGCAGAAGATGAGGTTGGAGGAGGTGCAGGTGAACCTCTGTCGGACCTGGAAGGACTCTCCCCCCACTATTGATGAGGCTCGCACCAGGGTCTCCTCCATACCCCTCCCCCACTATTGATGAGGCCCCCTCGCACCAGGGTCCTCCTCCATACCCCGCAACCACTGCCCTCTCTCCCCATTCCCCCACTCGCAGTGAAAACAGGGCAGAGTCCCCCTGGTCCTCACCTTTCACCCCACCAGCCGGCAAATACAACAGATAGTCCTCCGCCAGTTTCGCCACCTCCAACGTGACCCCTCCACCCGCCACATCTTCCCATCTCCCCCCCCCTGTCTGCCTTCCGCAAAGACCGCTCCCTCCGCGACTCCCTTGTCAATTCTTCCCTCCCCTCCCGCTCTACTGCTTCCCCAGGCACTTTCCCTTGCAACCGCAAGAAATGCAAACACTTGTCCCTTCACCTCCCCCCTCCACTCCTTTCAGGGACCCAAGCAGTCCTTCCAGGTCCGACAGAGGTTCACCTGCACCTCCTCCAACCTCATCTACTGCATCCGTTGCTCCAGATGCCAGATGATCTATATCGGTGAGACCAAGCGAGAGGCTTGGCGATCGTTTCGCCGAACACCTCCGCTCGGTCCGCAAAAACCAACCCGACCTCCCGGTCGCTCAGCACTTCAACTCCCCCTCCCATTTCCGTATCCGACCTCTCGGTCCTGGGCCACCTCCATGGCCAGAGTGAGCAACACCGCAAGTTGGAGGAACAGCACCTCATATTCCGCTTGGGGAGTTTGCATCCTTTGGGCTTGAACATCGAATTTTCTCAATTCTGTTAACCCCTGCTGTTTCCTCCCCCTCCACCTCTCCCTCAGCCCTCGGCCCTGGCATTCCCTCTATCTCTATCTCCCTCCCCCACCCTAGTCGCACTAGCTTCTCATTTTCACACCACAAAGAGCTTACAATGGCTCGTTCCCTTTATCATCGATACTTTTTTTGCATATCTTTCATTCATTGTTCTTTATCTCTCACATCACCGTCTATATCTCTCGTTTCCCCTGATCCCTGACCAGTCTGAAGAAGGGTCTCGACCCGAAACGTCGCCTATCTCCTTCGCTCCTTAGATGCTGCTGCACCCCGCTGAGTTTCTCCAGCATTTTGTGTAACACTCTCACAATATTGCTGGTTTCCTTTTAGTTGAGTTTAGAGATACAACACAGAAACAGGCCCTTCTGCCCACAAGTCCGCGCCGACCAGCGATCCTCGCATATTAACACTGGCCTACACACACTGGGGACAATTTACACATACACAAAGCCAATTAACCTACAAACCTGCACGTCTTTGAAGTGTGGGAGGAAACAGACGATCTCGGAGAAACCCAATGTGGGTCACGGGGAGAAACGTACAAACTCCATACAGACAGCACCTGTATTCTAGATCGAATACAGGGTCTCTGGCGCTGCAAGCATTGTAAGGCAGAAATTCTACCACTGTGCCACTGTGGTACAGGGATGAGTCCACAAGTGTGGCAATGAAGATACTGTTGGTATTCCTCGGGCTCTTGAAATAAATCTCAGCAGATCTGCAGAAGTAAGTCAATACCCACCATGCTTCCAAACACTTCACACAGAGAGTGGTGAGTCTCTGGAACTCTCTGCCACAGAGGGTAGTTGAGGCCAGTTCATTGCTATATTTAAGAGTGAGTTGGATGTGGCCAGTGTGGCTAAGGGGATCAGAGGGTATGGAGAGAAGGCAGGTACGGGATACTGAGTTGGGATGATGAACAGCCATCGATCATATTGAATGGCGGTGCAGGCTCGAAGGGCTGAAGGGCCTACTCCTGCACCTAATTTCTATGTTTCTATTTCTATTCTATTTCTAAAAGGTGACAACCGAGAAAACTCATCATGAAACTGTGTACAGAACCCACCTCTCAGTTGCCTTTCAACTCTGTCACCACAGTGATATAAAAAAAGAGCATTGGCAGCAAATGTAGCTTCTATTTACACTTAAAGCTGCAAATGTTCTTGTCTTCAACAGTTTTTCTTGCTAGCAGTGTTTATAATACAGTGCATTTTTGTGAATGAGTAATGGTTTTCTAGCTTTATCAAAAACCATAAATTAAATCTCTAAAATGTCCAAAGTGAAGATAGCATCTACATTCCGTACCCTGCTGTTTAAAGTAATGTTGAGGTGCAAATAATAAAAGGGTAGACACAAGGAACTGCAGATGCTGGTTTACAAAACACCAAAGACACATAGTGCTGGAGTAACTCCAGCGGGCCAGTGAACATGGACAGCCTACTTTACATAGTAAAAGTATTTTTTCAAGCAAGTTCATTTTTGGTTTATTGTTGATTTACAGAGTAAGAATTGATAATCGACTTCCTCAATGTACAATAAAATGGGAAGCTTTAAGCCCCTGTCCCACTTAGGCGATTTTATTTGGCGACTACAGGCAATTTTTTTAGACGATTAGGCTGTCATCACATGGTCGCCGGGGGTTTGCCTTTAAGGGGGTCACGAGTTGTCTCCTCAAGTTGGCCTATAGAGTCGTAATGTTTTTCTGGTCGCCGCTGGATTTTGAAATGTTCAAAGCTTTTCGGCTACTGTGGGCTTGACGTAAGCTTGTCTAGTTCTCCTGGGCGTAAGCTTTGCGCAAGTCGCCCGCCGATTGGTCGCCAGGATGAGGCAGGTTGATCGCCAGTGACGTTTGGAGGCTTACAGACTCCGGGATGCTGACTTTGGTGAATTCCATGGTGATTACCTACGTCAACCTCCGTCAACCGCGACAGATCGTATGGCCTGCCCGAAGCTGGTGGGACATAGGTTGACTTTGTTGTTCGCCTGTGTGGTCGAGTTGTCGTAGGGTGGAACGTAGGTGGAGTGTGGAGGACCCTAATGGTCACCGGTCGTCGGCAGCTTGACGTCAACTAGTGGTAGTTGTCATAGCTTGTCGTAGCCTTTGTCATAGAGGGACTCCATCTCCGCTTTTTTCGGCGACCTGCTATGACTGGTGAAGTACTCTCCGAAAAAAATCGTCAAGAGGGACAAGCACTTTGAATGTGTCTGGCCTGACAAGTCATTTTAGGGTAACGAGGCTGATGCACCTCTAATTGATTCAAATAGGGTCCATCATTGACGGATCCGTTTCCTGATGCGTGAATCCTCAGATGCTAAAGAACAGGTTAGATTTGCACCTAGACCAAAACACAAAGCGCTGGAAGCAACTCAGCGGTCAGACAGCATCTGGGGATGTTAATTGGCATACCGCATGTCGAGTTAGTACCCTACTTCAGAATGAATCCGCTGAGTTACCTCCACACTGTGTTTTGCTCAATATTCCAGCATCTGCAATCTCTTGCATCTTGATTGTAACTCGGTAACATACCGATTTGACTGGATAGAATGCAATCAAAGTTTTCACTGTGTTGGCTAATCGTCCCTGAACAATAGTAAATAACCAATACAAATAGTTTTTTTAGGTAGTTTAGAGTTTACCAACCGCACAGAAACAAGGCCCTTTTGGCCCACCGATTCCAGTATGCACCATTGATCCCCGCACATTACCTTTATTGGATACTGGTTCAGGGGATATGGCTCATCATGAAGGCAGCAACAGCCCCAGGTTCACGGCCCATTGGGTGGCTCTGCACACAGGAGGGGAGGAAAAGAGTGGATAGGTGCTATAGTAATAGGGAATTCAATTGTAAGGTGGAAATAGATAGGCGTTTCTGTAGCCGCAACGACTCTCCAGGATGGTAATTTTGCCTCCCCTAGGTGCAAGGTCAGGGATGTCAACGAACGGCTGCAGAACCATTCTGGAGGAGGAGGGTGACAGCCAGTTGTCGTGGTACACATTGGTACTCAAAGATATAGGTAAAAAAACGTCCTATCAAGGTGAATTTAGGAACCTGAGATAAAAACGTAAAGTAGGGGACCTCAAAGGTAATAATCTCTGGATGAATACAGCACCATGTGCTAATCATAGGAGACATAGAGATATTGCAGATGGACTACATGGCATGAAAAATGGTGCAAGGGGGAGGGATTCAATATTCTAGGCATATGAACCAGTTCTGGGACTGGTGACCAGTTACTAACAGGACCTGACTTAAATGAACGATGTCCTTTGGGGTGGGGGGGGGGGGGGGGGGGCGGGGGGGGTGGGGGGGGGGGGGGGGGGGGGGGTGGGGGGGGGGGGGGGGGGGGGGGGGGGGG
>CM069133.1:43767903-43955134 GCA_035221665.1 Okamejei kenojei
GCTGAAGGGACTGGTTTTCAAGATGGCTAGTATGGACATTGTGGGCCAAATGGATTCTTGGGGTGACAGCTCAGTCACTCAAGCCTGATGTGCTGGCAGCTCACTCATAAGCCTTGGCAAGGCGACTAAATTCAAATGCACTTTCCTACCATCAAGCACGGTGCAAGGCACCAAATTCAAGTGCAGTTTCTTACCACTTCAAACAGGATGCAAGGAACAAATCCAGGGTGCAAGGGTACAGTTTCATGCCACAAGCAGTGTGCAAGGATGCCGTTTCATGTTGCAAGGCCACCAAAATTCAAGTGCATTTCATGCCACATTAAGCTGCAAGGCAAATGCAAGTGAGTTTCATACTCAAGCAGGGCGCAAGGCAAAATTCAAGTGCAGTGTGCCATTTTGCAAGGTCACCAAATTCCAATGCAGTTTCATACCACTTCAAGCAGGGTTGAAATGCAGTTTCCTACCACTTCAAGCAGGGTGCAAGGACACCAAATTCAAAGTTTCATATCATTTCCAAGCAGGGTGCAAGACCACCAAATGCAAATGCAGTTTCATACCATTTCATGCAGGGTCTAATTCAAATGCAGCTGCAAGGCCATCATATTCAAATGTTTCATACCATTTCAAGCATGTCACAGCAGTAGACATTCAGTTGTTCAGTGATTGACGATCTCTCCCTCCCCCATCTTGCAGAGACTAAGCCTACACCCACACGGGTTTTATAATCCCTGCCCCCTTTCTTGATTCTCAACATTTTTTAAACACTAATAACACTTTTATTTTTCATCCTCTGCACCTGATGAGCGGAGGGGGACTAAGATGGCCAAAAATCACAGCCGTAAGTGGTAGCATTTTAACTAAAATCAATGTACAGTGCAAACAATAAGTTGACAAGTTTAGACATCATTTGCCATTTCAAGCGCTTTATTTCAAACTTCAGTGCTGTGCTTTATTTCAAACCAACCACCACCAACCATTTGTTGTGCTTTATTTCAAACCAACCACCACCAACCATTTGCTGTGCTTTATTTCAAACCAACCACCACCAACCATTTGCTGTGTTTTATTTCATACCAACCACCATCAACCATTTGCTGTGCTTTATTTCAAACCAACCACATTTTCATTTTCAAACCACATTAAGGGCACTCAAGGTCAGTAGAACCACATTCACAGTTTAGTTGACATGTGTTCAGTGTTATTCACAGCTCAGATTGAGGGACATGACCCTCTCGCTCCCCCATCTTGCAGAGACTGACTGAGGCACTCAACACTTCTGGGTTGTATAGTCCTTTCAGAAGGGTTGTGGCCTTTAGGAGAGAGAATCTCAACATTTATTACACACTAATAACTGTTTTATTTTTCATCAATGGGAAAAATCCTCTTGTCCTGCATAGCGGAGTGGGACTCTGAATAAGATGGCCAAAAACCACAGCTGTAAGTAACAGTGTTTTTTCTATAATCAATATACCGAACAACAGGAAGTGGTCAAGATCAGACTTTTAGTAATATAGATATTCTATAGACCACAGTCTGTTCGAATTGGCAGAAACACTTCATCCTCAGTGATAATCAGTATGGGAGTACCTCAAGGCTGTGTGCTCAGCCCCCTGCTCTACTCACTCTATACTCACGAATGTGTAGCCGGACATAGTGCGAACTCCATTTTCAAGTTCGCTGACGATGCCACCATTGTGGGATGAATTACAGATGGTGATGAGTCAGAATTTAGAAGTGAGATCGACCGACTGACCATATGGTGCCAGCACAACAACCTGTCTCTCAATATCAGCAAAACCAAAGAACTAATTGTAGACTTTGGAAGAGGTAGGTTAAAACCCACAATCCTGCTTACATCAATGGGGCAATGATGGAGAGTCAAAAGCTTCAAATTCCTGGGCGTGCAAATTTCCGACGATTTTTCCTGGACCCAGCACACTGATGCAATCTTAAAGAAAGCACATCAGCGCCTCTACTTCCTGAGAAGATTACGGAGATTCGGTAGGTCAAAGGGTATTCTCTTGAACCTCTACAGGTGCATAGTAGAGAGCGTACTGATTAGTTGCATTGTGGCCTGGTTCGGCAACTTGAACGTCCAGGAGCGGAAAAGACTGCAAAAAGTTGTAAAAAAACTGCCCAGGCCATCACCGGCTCTGACCTCCACACCTTAGAAGGGATCTATCGCTGCCTCAAAAAGGCAGCCAACATCATCAAAGACCCACACCATCCTGCCACACACTTATCTCACCACAGCCATCGGGAAGAAGGTACAGGAGCCTGAGAACTGTCACGTCCATGTTGAGGAACAGCTTCTTCCCTACAGCCATCAGGCTATTAAACACTACAACCTCATAAGCTATGAACCACAATAGACTATTATTACTATTATTATTATTATTATTATTATTATTATTATTATTATTATTATTATTATTATTATTATTATTATTATCGTTTGTTCTTTTTTCTGAGTTTTTGTTATTATTTATTATGATTGCATAATCTGTCGTGCTGCAGCAAGTAAGAATTTCATTGTTCTATCTGGGACATATGACAATTAAACACTGTTGACTCTTGAGATAGATGGTACGGCAAGGACTTTGATGAACAACAGGACAGACATGTTATCTCATTAGCCGGTGAGATAAATTAACAGAGGTGAAAATTGAGAAGGATAACTAAGTAGACAGATTAATTCAAAGGTCAATCTCAGTCTCAAACCAGGTCACAAATAGAATTTTTTTTTAAATCAATCTGGAGGAAAAAGTAAACCAGGCTAATGTTCTATATATTTAAAAACTCCAATTCACATGAGAGCAGTGAAATTCAAAATCCTGAATCATTTATTCTGAGCAAGAGAGTAATGAATAAGTCTCACACCTTTAAACATGTTAGTCACAGGATTTAATTCAGTTCAGTTTAGCCTATTGTCATGTGCACCGAAGTACACTGAAAAGCTTTCAGGAAGTCGAGGATCCAGTTACAGAGATGAGTGCTGACACCAAGCCAAAAAGGGTGGCACTGTGGCACAGTGGTAGAGTTGCTGCCTTACAGTGCCAGAGCCCAGGGTCCCGAGTATGATCCTGACTATGGGTGCTGTCTGCACAGAGTTTGTATGTTCTGCCAGTGACCTGTGTGTGTGGGCTTTCTCCAAGCTCTTTGCTTTCCCCCCACACTCCAAAGACATACAGGTTTGTAGGGCAATTGGCTTGATATAAATGTAAATTGTCCTTAGTGTGTATAGGATAGTGTTTATGAGCAGGGATCGCTGGTCGGTACGGACTCGGTGGTCCTATTTCTGCACTGTATCTCTAAACTAAAATAAAACAAATGCTGACAAATTTATTAGGACTTCCAGTATTTCCTTTTTTTTTGCTTTGTTTTCCGGCATCTGCAGTCTTTCTTCATTTACTGTATTAATTATTGATATGTTCTTGTTCTTAAAGAATGGGTTTGAATTTCGGGGATGAGCTGCTCATGGAAGATTCCCCGGCTTGCTCTCTTATCAATAGTATTAAAGTGAATGATTATTTAATTCTCTAGTCACAGGTGTGCCTGGGAAGCTGCTGTGTTGAATGTCAAAAAATGGTGGTTGAACTCCCTTGTTAGAGGTGGTTCATGTTTGGCAGGAGTGACTGGGAGGTTCCTCGCTGATCATCACCCTCAATGTGAAATGTTTACATTGAGGAATGGCGATATCTTAAATCAACCTTTGGATTTCAGTTGCCCAGATTTTGTATGAAATCTGTATGTTCCCGATGATGGGGGAGTCCAGAACCAGGGGCGACCGTTTAAGAATAAAGGGGTAAGCCATTTAGAATGGAGATGAGGAAACACGTTTTCACACAGAGTTGTGAGCTGTGGAATTCTCTGCCTCAGAGGGCGGTGGAGGCAGGTTCTCTGGATGCTTTCAAGATAGAGCTAGATAGGGCTCTTAAAAATAGTGGAGTCAGGAGATGTGGGGAGGGCAGGAAGGGTACTGATTTGGGATGATCAGCCATGATCACATTGAATGGCGGTGCTGACTCGAGGGACGAATGGCCTACTCCCGCATCTATTGTGTATTGTCTATTGTCTATTGATGAGGGCAGAACATTAATCACAGTACTTAAAATACTGTGAGTGCTATTTGTACACACTTTTAAAATATATCAGAATCACACAGTGTGGAAACAGGCCCTTCGGTCCAACATGCACACGCCGACCAACATGCACCATCTACTCTAGACCAACCTGCAAGTGCTTGGCCCATAACCCTCTAAACCTATCCTATCCATGCACCTGTCCAAATGTCTCTTAAATGTTACGATAGAACTTGCCTCAACTACCCCATCCAGCAACTCGTTTGTAAACAAATTTTACCCCTCAGGTTCCTATCAAATAATTTCCCCCTCACCTTAAACCTATGTCGTTTAGTTTTCAATTTCCCTATTCTGAGCAAAAGACTGTTGAGTTCTTCCAAGAGTCAAGGTTTATCAAGACCAGACTCCGTAGACACCAGGACCAGAATGCTTTGTTTTGCAACCATAAACACATGTTGGTTATTACTGTATTGACTGACGGCCATGTCTTGAGATGTGATTTGAGAAAAATTGGCTGGAACCAAGTTTAAACACAAATTCATTGAGTTGTTTCTTTGGAGAAACAAGGAACTGCAGATGCTGGTTTACAAACAAGAAATGACATGCTGGGAGTAACTCAACATGTTTGGCAGCATCTCTGGAGATCACGGATGTTTTGGGTCACAACCCTTCTTCAGTTGACTGTGGTTGGATGAGAAGACTATCAGTTGAAGAAGGGTCCAGTCCCTAAATGTCATCTGTCCATGTGCGTCCAGCTTCAGCTCCTAAAGGACCGTGTTGGGACACTGGAGAAGCTGCTGGATGATCTCAGAGATTTTCCTGGACAGGATCTACAGTGAGGTAGTCACGCCGAGGTTATGGGAAGAACCAAAGTTTGTGACCGAGAGAAAGGGTGGAAATCGTGGAGTGCAGAACTCAGGTGGCTGAGCCTAATGAAAACAGGTACGCCCTCTTGGGAACTGTCCGGGGAGATGATGTTTCCAGTCTGAGCGGCGGACACGTCAGTGGCTCCAATCCTGGATATGGGACTCGACCGGCAAGACCGACGTCGAGCAGAGCCCTAGTGGTGGGTGACTCCATTGTCCGAGGAGTGGACAGGAGATTCTGTGGTGGCAGATGAGATGCGAGGATGGTCTGTTGCCTCCCTGGTGCCATCTGACCCCTCTCACCCTGGCCACAAACTCTTTGAATCACTTCCCTCTGGAAGGCGACTCCGGACTGTCAAAGCTACCACAACCAGGCATAAAAACAGCTTTTTTCTATGAGTAGTAGCTCTACTCAATATCCAAAAATCTGTAGCCTCCTTTTGCTCTGGTATTTTATTAAATTCACATGTTTAATCAATAATGTTTTACTATTAATGTTTAATGTTTTATTGTCACTGTCTGTCATGTTGTCACTTGCAGGCGGAGCACCAAGGCAAATCCCTTGCATGTGAATACTTGGCCAATAAACTTATTCATTCATTCATTCACCTTCACATGCTAGTGTGGTCCTGATATTTCTTTCTACCTCATTGGAGACCTTTGAACTATCTTTAATCGGACTTAATCTTGCACTGAATATTATACACTTTAACCTGTATCTGTACATTGTGGACGGCTTGATTGTAATCATGTGTAGTCTTTTCGCTTGACTTGACAGCACACAACAAAAAGCTTTTCACTGCACCTGAGTACATGTGAAAATAATGAACTAAACTGAAAGAGCTTGGTAATGGTGGTGTGGGTCCTTGATGATGCTGGCTGTCTTCTTGAGAAGGTCAGTACCTGAGATGGACCAGGCAGCCCACCATTTTCTTCATTCTTGGTCTTTCAAGGTATAGGACACAGCCCATGATGCAAACAGTCAATATATACAATGAACAATAGGCAATAAGTGCAGGAGTAGGACATTCAGCCCGTCGAGCCAGCACCGCCATTCACTGTGATCATGGCTGATCATCCACAATCAGTACCCCGTTCCTGCCTTCTCGCCATATTCCTTGACTCCGCTATCTTTAATAGCTCTATCTAACTCTCTCTTGAAAGCATCCAGAGAATTGGCCTCCACTGCCTTCTGAGGCAAATAATTCCACAGATTCACAACTCTGGGAGAAAATGTTTTTCCTCATATCTGTTCTAAATGGCCTACCCCTTATTCTTAAACTGTGGCCACTGGTTCTGGACTTCACCAACATTGAGAACATGTTTCCTGCCTCTAGCGTGTCCAATCCATGAATAGTCTTATATGTTTCAATAAGATCCAGTCGGTCTGGGGACTAAGATCACGGAGCTGGAAGCCTGCTCTGGACTGACTTTGAGCCTCACCGCGGGGCGTGGACTTAACATCGGAGCTGATTCCTGGGATCGCTCCAACCTCGGCCTGCGGAAAGCTCGCGCTCTTGGGAGAAGCTCCAACGACGTAGAAGATTTGACCAGCCCCAACAGGGGTTCGATCGCTCAGTGCGGGGGTGCTGATATTCCCCCCGATGTGGGAGCTCGATCGCCCCCGACGCAATGGCCCAAACACCTCCGGCTATGGGAGTAAGATCGCTCCGTCAATGGAAGGCTCGAGGCCCTCGACCGTGGGAGAATAAAGAAGGGAAGAGATTGAACTTTATTTCACCTTCAATCACAGTGAGGAATGTGGTGGAGTCACTGTGGTGGATGTTTATGTTAAAATGTGTTTTGTGCGTTCCTTTGCTTTTATTTGTATGACTGACTTGGCAAATGAAATTCCTCGTATGTTGTAAAACATACTTGGCTAATAAAGTATTATTATATTGTATTGTAATAGTGACCCTGAGGGATATACCCTGCAGGCACAATTACACCAACAGAAAATGTAAAAACGGAGTCAAAGGGATGACAGACACAAATGGCTGGTTCTGATACAGATTGCAAGAAAATGATTGAAACAGATTGTAAATTGTCTAAAGTTGGAGAATTTTATATTGAGTCCAGAAGGACGCAATGTGCTCAGATAGAAGGTGATGTGTTCTTCCTCAAGTTTTCATTTGGGACTCCTGGTGTGGTATGATTTGCTTGGATGATTTTGGCAAAACAAAATCACTTTTTATCAGTTTATGTGACAATAACCCAATACCAAAGCCCAAATTTTGAAGGTACATGGGAAGAACACACATGCATTCCCTTAACTAGACCGCTCTTCTCCAGGGATGTGTAAACCTGCAGATGCTGGTTTAAACCAAAGAGAGACACAACAAGCTGGAGTAACTGTGGTATGAATATTGATTTCTCTCAGTTCAGGCAGCCACGGCATTCCCTCTCTCTCTCTCTCTCTCTCTCTCTCTATCTATCTCTCCCCCACACAAGTCGCGCTAGTTTCTCGTTTTTACCCTTCAAACCAAAGATCCTAGAGCGGAGCAAGATAGACTACTCCTGCTAAATACAATGGGCTGACGTGTAGTATGTAACGGAGCAAAACGTGGGCCTCATTTTCATTCATTTCAGTAACCCGACCCGATCCGACCTGCAGTGTAATCAACGTTGCGGGGGAACAGTTTGTGTTAATCTATATACTACAAAAACTCTGTGTGTGTGTGTGTCTGCCGACCGAGTGTGTCAGATTTGCCCTTTGATTTAATGGTTCGCCAAAACCACACTTTCAAACCCCGAGATATTTTCCATTTTACTACACATTGCACTTTTACATTCACCCATTCACTCCTCATTAGATTTAGACATTTTTATGTACACTTTTTTAAATACAACCCCCCCACCACCACACACACACACACACACACACTCATTTTGTGGCCTCCTGCCACAACGGCAGCTGCTGCAGCCCGCTCTCCTCCAAAAACGCCGCCTTTTTTTTCCCGCGGCCGATTTTCGGATTTTAACCGGCTTCTGTCTCCATACTAGTATCTTAGCTCCGCTATGGGATATTTGGTGCGGAGACAAAGCCGGTTACAAAAATGGGCCCGAAAAATACCCATGAATCTGCCCATGACCGTACTACGTCTTTTCGTCAAGTGGGCTATCTTGCTTGCTATATCTTTGCTACAAACAGCTTACAATTGCCAGTTTCCTTTAACATTGTTACTGTTTTGCATATCTTTCATTCATTGTTCTTTATCTCTCCACATCACCATCTATATCTCTCTTTTCCCTTATCCCTAACCAGTCTGAAGAGTCTCGACCTGAAACGTCACCCATTCCTTCTCTCCAGAGATGCTGCCTGTCCCGCTGAGTTACTCCATCATTTTGTGTCATCTTCGATTTAGACCAGCATCTGCAGTTACTTCCTACACTGTTTAAAAGTATCATTGCCCTTTCTGGTGGTACGTGCTTTGAAAGATAGTGGAGCTTCTGCCCGATAAGAGAGGGGAGAAGGAATAACCAGGCTATGAACGGTCTGAAGAAGGGTCTCGACCCGAATCGCCACCCATTCCTTCTCTCCAGAGATGCTGCCTGTCCCGCTGAGTTACTCCAGCTTTTTGTGTCGAAGGATGTTGCCTGACTTTTTACCATCTGAAGAAGGGTCTGGACCCGAAATGTTGCCCATTTCCTTCGCTCCAATGGATGCTGCCTCACTCGCTGAGTTTCACCAGGATTTTTGTCTGCCTTCTGAGTTACTCTGGCAATTTGTGTATTTTTTTCAGATACAACTAATGTGCTGAGGGGGCGATGGTGAGCCAATGCAGACTGAGGCGAAATGAAGGGGGATGCGGTGCTGATTGGTGAAGAGCTTTTACATTGGAGTGGCGAAGGGAGGGAGCAATATACAGTAGTTAGCAGAGTTGACACAGATAACTGCAGGTGCATGTTTACAAGAAAAAAGACACAAAGTGCAGGTGTAACTCAGGGGATCAGGTATAATTCCACTGTGTGTTTGCACATGTGACAAATAAAAGTAACATAGAAATATTTTCCCCACTGGATAGCAGCCACAGTGCCCGTGGTGAGTGGCTGGGTAGCGCGGAATTGTTTAGTCACAGCGAAGGTGGGGACGCAGTCAATGGCCGTGATTGAAGGTGCAGGCGTGAGGAAGCGGGGAGCGGCGGCTTAGCGCAGAGTGACTTCCCAGAGTGCGGGGAGCGGCGGCTTAGTGCAGAGTGACTTCCCAGAGTGCGGGGAGCGGCGGCTTAGCGCAGAGTGACTTCCCAGAGTGCGGGGAGCGGCGGCTTAGTGCAGAGAGTGACTGGTCACAGTGCGGGGAGTCTGTGCGGAGTGACTGGCTCTGGTTGATTACTGCGCAAACACATATTCATCAGTGGTTATTTCGCGCAGGTCGGAGTGAGTAGAGTGGTCGGACTGGCCACAGTGCGGGGAGCGGCGAAGGCGGGTTAACGCTGAGACATTGGCCACATTCCGAGTGGAGGGGGCGGGTGAGCGCGGAACGATTGGCTTAAGCACTCAGCATCGACGAGAGGGGGGGAGGGAATTCTCCTGGCAGCGAGTTCAGGAAGTTGAGAAAGTAGAAAATAATTTAGTGCCTGAAATCGCGACGCCAGCACCTGTGTTGTGGGAGTTTGAGAGGGGACACCATGTGAAGGGATACAAGTGGAAGGAGCGAGTGTTGCTGCCGATGGGATAGGCCGCGTGTGAGGAGGAGAGGGAGAGAGTTGCAGGAGTTGGTGGAGGGGGAGAGAGGGAGAGGGAGTGCCTGGGGCAGCACAGGTCGGAGAGTGACCGGAGCGGCGGCTGCTGCCACTTATTTTTTACCCCTGAATCGCCCAGGAAGATGGCGAAGTGGTTGCGGGAGTATTTCAGCTTCAAGGCGAAAGGTCCGGCCAAGGTGGAGGCGGTCGCCAAGAAGAAGAAGCAGCAGCAGCAGCTCCAACAGCAACTGCAACACCGCGGGCAGCCGGCATCGCTGCGAGAAAGTGACCTGATGCGGGCTTACCGGCTGCAGAAGGAGCGGGACTTCGAGGATCCCTACAGCGGCGGCCCCGGCTCGTCGCTGCGCCGGCTCAAGGCAATGTGGCAGCAGGAGGAGGAGGGCGGTGGGGACGGGCAAGGGGGGAAGGAGGAAGAGGAGGAGGATGGCGGTGGAGGCTCCCCGCTGCTGCAGCGCAGTCAGAGTGAGCGGCGAGCCACGGCCGCCCGGCCCAAGTACATCATCCCGCCCAGACACCGGCTCATCAAGATGCACGACCCGGCCCCCGCCCCGGCCGAGATGCCGCCGCCGCCGCCACCCGACGAGAAAGTAAGTTCCTGCGCCTCAACTTTCTCTTAACTTTTAAATCTCGTCTGTCTCACAAGCTAGCCTCCCTCCTGGTCACAAGCAGGGCCTCGACCCGTCCTACTGATTGTATTCCGCGTTGTCGCATTGCCATCAGCTCGCAATGACTCATTCTACATGTCCTTTACACCCGCTTTGATCTGTCGTTTTCACACCTTGCCCTTAAGATACCTCTAGACTCCCTTGCCCTTAAGATACCGCTAGACTCCCTCTCCCCTGACTCTCCGTCTGAAGCAGGGTCTGTGCCCGAAATGTCACCCATTCCTTCACTCCAGAGATGCTGCCTGCCCTTGCTGAGTTACTCCCAACATTTTTATGTCTATCTTCAAGTGTAAACCAGCATCTGTAGTTCCCTCCTACACACGAACCAGCTTCCCTCCTGGTCTGATGTAGGGTCATGACCCGAATCTTCGGCTATTCCTTCTCTACACAAATGCTGCCTGTCTCTGAGTTACTCCAGCATTTTGTGTCTATCTCCCTCCTCTACTGTCGGCCCCATCTACACTTCACGTTGCCCCAGCAAAGAAGCCAACATAATTAAGGACCGTTGATAGACTCAAAAAAGCAGGAGTAACTCAGCGGGACAGGCGACATCTCTGTAGAGAAGGAATGGGTGGCGATTCGGGTAGAGGCCCTTCTTCAGACCGTTCATAGCCTGGTTATTCCTTCTCCCCTCTATTATCGGGCAGAAGCTGCACTATCTTCAAAGCACGTACCACCAGAAAGGGTAATGATACTTTTAAACAGTGTAGGAAGTAACTGCAGATGCTGGTCTAAATCGAAGATGGACACAAAATGCTGGGAGTAACTCAGCGGGACAGGCAGCATCTCTGGAGAGAATGAATTGGGTGACATATCTTCATACTTGCATATTGGCCCAATATATTAACCTTCCTGCTTGCAGACCTTTTGACTTTATGTAGAATTTTTTTCCTGCAGCTGCAGTACTATAAACACTATATTCTGCAATCTGTATTTTGTCTCTTTACATTGTACCTTCTCCTCTTTGCGCTACCCGTTGTACATATGTATGACTTGATACATGGTGTGATTTCCCAGAATAGTACACAAACCAAGTTTTTTCACTTGTCTTGTTATACGTGACAATCATAAACCAACACCATCAAGGTTAAGAGTGACGCGACGCCCTGTGAACTCTTCAACAGTGAGCAACATATTTGAAGCCGGTAATTGTCGCCCACCCCCGCCGTGAACGGGTGATGACACACTTCCCTGTTTACAGTAGACTGGTTGTAGCTGTGCCAAGTGCCACAATTGATGCGCATGCCTAATTGTTCTGATGGGCAGCCAGCTCTGATGTCTTCTATCACCAGGCGATCGTAACATTTGCCTGGAGAGGTTTTTTGCGACCACTGAAACGGGCTAGACTGACGCTGTAGGATTCTGTACGGACTCTTGAACTACCAAACTGCTGGAGGAACTCTGCACCTGTGGAGGGAAATGGACAGTTGATATTAAGGTTGATTCCAGTTGCTAAACACTTTAACTCCCCCTTGCATTCCCACTGACCTTTCTGCCCTGGGCTTCCTCCACTGTGAGAGTGAAGCCCAGCGCAGATTGAAGGAACAGCACCTCATATTTTGCTTGGGCAGCTTACACTCTAGTGGTACGTACATTGACTTCTCTAACTTCAAATAACCCTTGCTTTCCCCCTCTCTCCATCGCTCCCCCTTCCAAGTTCTCCACCAGTCTCACTGTCTCTGACTATATTTTATCTCTGCTTGCTTTGTTGTTACCATTTCCCAGCTAATAATGATCTATTCTACATTTTCCTTGAAATGCATTCCCTTTGTCCTGTTTTCACACCTTACACTTCCTTATCTATACATCTCCCTCTCCCCTGACATCAGTCTGAATGCTCTCGACCCAAAACATCACCCATTCCTTCTCTGCAGAGATGCTGCCTGTCCTGCTGAATTACTCCAGCATTTGTGTCTATCTTCAGTTGATATCAAGGTTGCATCTGGACATATGTGCTCATTGTGAAGGACTTTCCCTCCTTCCTTCTCAGCATCTGCAGTCTCTTGTCTGTTTCACTGCTTCACCATGATGTATTTTCAAAGTGTGCATAAGTTTTCCTTCACTTTACCCAGTTGCTCCTGTCTAAATTTTGCTGGCAGCTGTGGACTCTTTGTATGGACCCATGTTTGTACTCTGTAACAATCCACGTGATAGAACTCTGTCAACACGGTTGCTGCCTGACCTGCAGAGTTCTTCCATTATTGTTTTCTTGATAGTAGTCTGTTATACTTAATGCTATTGGCACCAGCAGTGTTGATTGAAAATAAAGGATGCAGATGCCCATACACCAGATGATTAGCATTGGTTTGGCAGACAAACTCTTTTTTTTTGCTGTATGTCTACTGCATTGCTGGTTAAAAAGGGCTGTGTGAGGTGATCAAAGGCATGGAAGAGACCTGACAAAATGGAGTGGGGCTTTTTAAAGAATTAATTTAACATTCTTAAATCTTTTGAAGATTTATACAACTCATGAATCATTATAACATAGCTGAGAAAGAAAGTTTGCGGAATTGGTTTGTGGAGTGAGATCATAAGGATATTGAATTTCACGTGCTATGTCGTGGGATAATAATAGTTGACGGTGCCAGGGGAATGTGAGATAAATTATGGATAGTGGAATTCTGCTTTCTACGCTCCATAAATAACAGGATTTCAACAGGCCAGCAAAGTAAGCATTGAAGGCTGAAATTGGAAAATTCAATGTTCATACTGATGGATTCATACTAATGGCTACCCAAGCAGAATATTCAATTGTATTTTAGTTTGAGTGTGGCCTCACACTGGCAGAGGATGAGATTGGAGAACTGAAAGGTTGATGTGGGAATAGGAACTGAATTAAGGCCATTCTTTGGAAAGTGAACCAAGATGTCACAAATGGCATCACATAAAGTAATACATTAAAAAAAATGTTGTAAGAGATTAATCTTATTCCTTGCTATTTTCCTACCTACAAAACTATAATGCATGTCTGCTAAAGATATGAACATTCTAGCTATTTCAAATTCACACAAGAGTTTGTAAGATAAAACTGAGTTATGAAAAAAAATGCTTCCATGTGAGGTCACCCACATGACCAGTCATATTTGACCTCTGACCCTAAACAAACATTGTCAGCATAAATAGTTCACTTGATAAACTTTGAAAAAAACATATGAATCATAGATACAGTACAAAACAATATACCTGTCATGCTTTCAGCAATAGAAGAGATGTATTCCACAATTTTTTCAAATTTCTGGTCACGCATGTGACTAAGAATGGGCCATTAAAATGGCAAGCAAGCAGAAACCAGGCCCTTGCGAACATAGTGCAAATGTTTGGAGAAACGGTCACCTAGCCTACATTTTATCTCACCATAGCTTCATTTGGGATGGACAAATACATGTAGACTTTGGTTGAATCTGATCTCCCAGGTAGTATGCATGAAATAAGTGCTCCTGTGTCAGTGTCTATGCATCAGAAGTGTTTTCTCCTTGCCCACCAGGTACCCAGTTAGTGTACCAGAAATTTTGAAAATGACCCTCCTTTCATTAAGAAACTAAAAGTGGGGATGATTATTGATGACATTTCCATTCACAGTGCCACTGAGAATGAAGTAGTGCACACCAACATGGAGCTGTACCTGGGCAAAACTAGGGGTGGGCTGTAAAATGGCGGTAAATGCAGGCATTATCAATAGCAGACACTTTCCATAAAAAGAATGCTAAGACAACAGATGACACAAAAAGCTAATTGACATCACAGCACTTGCATATCTTATATTAGATTGTATGGCTTCAAATTGGGCCACCCTCGTGCCTGCCTTTAAGATGCAACAAAGGGGCTGTAAATCAGACAAAATGCCTCCAAGTTGCACGCATACTCTTGAGGAATTCTCCATTTGCCATCTTGACTAAATATGGAGTGCTAATACTGGATTCAAAAGTAAATAAGAATATTGAAACACAACAGACCATGTGCTTTTGATATTGTCACTGTTAGTACAAAGGTATTCCCAGTCTTTATCCCATCAATCTTTGCATTGTTGTGTGATTTGATATATGTGCCAGACCCCTCCATTCTGGAGGTGGACATGGGTGTACCAGTAAATGATGCAGTAAACAAATCAAAACTGAAGTACTGAGGGTCGACACAAAATTCTGGATTAATTCAGCGGGACAGGCAGCATCTCTGGAGAGAAGGAATGGGTGAAGTTTTGTGTCTGAAGAAGAGTCTTGACCCAAAACGTCACCCATTCCTTCTCTCCAGTGATGCTGCCTGTCCCGCAGAGGTACTCCAGCATTTTGTGTCTACCTTCGATTCAAACCAGCATCTGCAGTTCCTTCCTACACAAAAGTACTGAGTATTCATTAAGTGTTGCCATTTATGTTATATTAAGAGTATATTCAACCACACTTTGTGCAATTCCCAGTTTTTAATGTGCCATTGCCCTCACTTGTGGCTGCTTTTTATATGGCCAGATATTTTGGGTGTGTTAGATTTTGAGGTTGAAATTTGCATTGGCTTTTGAAGAAGCGGTATGTATGTGATAATTATTTCAAGAAGTGATGCAACTACAGTCATTCATTTGAAATCATTGTTTTTTGCAAGGGAAACGGTTTGTGTTGCAGTACATAGGTTTTTATCAACAGCTAATTTCTAACCCTTTGAAAACTGCCTTCTCCTCTGCTTATGTAAGTGGTGCACACATCTCAATCTTTTCTGCATGTATGTACTTGTTTGTTCCTCATCCCTCTCTTCTCTAACTACAAATGTGGGTTTGTATGTATGATACATCCTGAAAAATCCTTTCTATCGAATGGCATTGCATATATGACACGAGAAAAAAAATATATTGCTAGAAAACTCTTGCCAGCATATTCACCCTAAAGTGTATGCAGATTGCAGTTTTACCTTGTGCAGAAAAAAATAGTAATATTTGTTAGATATCTTCAAAAATAATGGTGACATTTTCTTGATTCTTCCCCCCCCCCCCCCCCCCCCCCCCCTCCCCCCAATCATGGATTTTAACTTGATTTGAAGAATAAACAAACCAAAGAATGGACAAGCTGCAAAAGGGGAAAATGAATATAAAGGAGGAGAGAGGAATGATTCTCAGAAGGAGGCCATACCTGGAAAGAATCTTCAGGGTGTAGTACTGTTGGAAAAGATTGCACAAGTGCCAATCCCCATTGAACGTCAGTACCATGCCTCAAGTGCATGTGTGCAGAGCCAATGCAGTTTTAGTCCCCAACAGCAATAGTATCGAAACAGAGGACTTTTGTGCCCAAATATATAATCTGTAAAGCATAAATTAGATTTTTCACAAGGTTGAATTGTCAGGAAAGTGTGTTGTTAGAGATTACACTTGTGAAATTAAATTTAAAATCAGATAATTTTTCTGTTTGGTTAACCCAATATCAGGTGGTTTAAAAAAAAAAATCACTGGCCTTGAGTGGGGGTACCAGTTTATATCATTCTGTGCCTTGTAGTTCAGAATCTGTTTGGTTTAAAACAAGCCATGCAGGATGCATATTGCAACACTGTCTGTGTGGAAATCAAGTCAAGTCACTTTTATTTCTATAGCACATTTAAAAACACAACTCTCGTTGACCAAATTGCTTTACATTGGTGGAGGTATTAACGTTATACAACAGTGGTTCATAGATTAAGTACATACATAAATACATACATATAGCCCTTCCTCAGAGGACGTCAAGAAAGACTTGAGAGTAAAATTCGTCAAGGATTTCTGGTTCCCTACTCCTATAATCTTGTGTATTAGATTTAACATAATCTCTAAGTTGTAGATATCTAGAAAAGAAAGAAAAATTCCTTTCTTATAAAGATGTCCCATCATGTGATTTTTCCATTGTGTGAAACCTTTATCCAATATGGAAGGTTTAAATAAGGGATTGTTTACAATGGGAAAACAGAGTAATACATTATCCAATTTTAAAGCCTTTTTTAATTGTTTCCAGATTCGTATACCACTATGTATTATAGGGTTTTCCTTATAGGTTTTTTTGTGCAATTTCGTGGGGGCAAACATAATCGAACCAATTTCAAAAGGCAAACAGTCTTCCTTTTCCATCCTTAACCAGTCTGGTTGCTGATCCATTTCTTCCAGCCAGAAATTTATGTTTTTAATATGGACTGCCCAAAAAGAAAACAAAAAAATTGGTAAAGCTAAACCTCCATTAGTCTTTGATTTACATAAATGTTTTTTGCTTATTCTATGATTCTTATATTTCCATTTCTTTGGGAGTTTTTTAATTTGTATATCACCTTTCTACATTTTATGTCATCTACAAGTGCTTAAATTTAATTAGTCTTCCCCCATAAATCCAAGTTGACATCATTTAAATATGAATGTATGTATACACACAGTGCATTCAGATAGTATTCAACCCCTTTCACTTTTTCCACAGTTTGTTACGTTACAGCCTTATTCAAAAATGGATTACATTTATTTTTTTAATCATCTATCTACACACAATACCCCATAATAAAAAAGCGAAATCAGGTATTTAGAAATTTTTACAAAGTAATCAAAAATAAATAACTGAAATATCACATTTACATGAGTATTCAGACCCTTCACTCAGTACCTTGTTGACACACCTTTGGCAGCAATTACAGCCTCAAGTCTTTTTGGGCGTGATGCTACAAGCTTGGCACACCTGTATTTGGGTAATTTCTCCCATTCTTCTCTGCAGGTCTTCTTAAGCTCTCTCAGGTTGGATGGGGGGCATCAATGCACAGCTATTTTCAGGTCCATCCAGAGACGTTCGATCGGCTTCAGGTCCGGGCTCTGGCTGGGCCACTCAAGGACATTCACAGACTTATCACAAAGCCACTCCTCATTGTCTTGGCTGTGTGCTTAAGGTTGTTGTCCTGTTGGAAGGTGAACCTCCGTGTTTTATTAGACAAAGATATTGAATGACATGGAACAAAAGCACATTGATATGAGCAGAGGTACAGGGCAGTCATGATCTAATTTAATAACAAAACTGACAAGGAGTTAAATGACCCATCACTGTTCTTAAGTTTTTGGACTGGTAGCTGGCATGAAACACATTTACCAGATTTTGTTTAGACCCCATAGAATAAATATTGGTATTTATTTTGTGTATGAGATGTATGAAATATATACTGTGCTTGGTGATGACTCCTGAACATGGTCATATCTCACCCTAGTCTGCTACTCGCTAAGTTCACACTCAAGATTAATTAAAATCTGGAAATACGGCCAATGCAAATACTTTGGATCCCATCAGGTGAATGCAAAACTATGTGAAGCACATGGTAGAGCCTGCGCGACATTTTTTTTAAAAGTCTCCCATCTGGGATTCTCCAAATTTGATGACATCTTTGGTAATTTCATGACAACTGCTGGTGTTTCCTTGTCTCCTCTCTGTTCTTGCTGACTCTCAAAGCTAAAAGGCACCCTGTGGGCCATCCTCGGTCAGTAGCTGGTGTGCTGCTTTAAACTGACTGCCCTCACGCCAACACACAGACATCCCGAACATCTGGAAAGTAGCAGAGGAGGAGAGTGAGCAGCAATAACAATGACAGCAGATGGACATGGGGATTACTGGGATGAATGAGCAGGAGGACTGGGGAGCAATTTTAATTAGATTATCTTGAAATAGTTTACCCGTCGCAGAGTCTCATCAGCTAACTGATCTGTTATTCTAAACACGCAAACACTTTATCCCTGATAATAGATTAAAGTAACTTCACCACAGCAGATGTTCCATGTTCCTATCTTACACCCTTCTAAAGTAAAGGAATGTTGTTGTGAATTTTCCACTTCCAATTTCTGGATTGAGGGAGCTTGAATATGTCTAGACTAAAGCACCACATGTCTCCTCATTTGCTCCATTTAATTCTTGGAGTAGAAACTTAGAAGCACCAGGATTTTGTCTCATACTGATTTTTCTCCAGTATATTTTAAATTTTGCATTAGATTCAATAAGTCCTTGGTATTGGATTTTTCATGTAACTGATATGTTTACCTCTTGTGCTGATGCAAAGTAATTTAGTTAAATTTGGATCTTCTATCTTTTTGTTTGTAATAACACAGGTATCCATTGTCCTACCCCATTTTTATTTCTTAAGTGATCATTAAAAACATTTGAGAGGGAGAACAATGATTTATCTTCACAAGCCCGCACATTCCCCTACAACACTGATCTCGGTCTCTGAGGCTGAAAACCCAAGATCCTTTTTGAAAGTGAGCCGTCAAATTGTCTGGTCCTGATGTCGTAACTGGCTGCGTCCTTAATTCCTGTGTGTATTATCTGGCTGGAGTTTCTGTGGACATCTTCAACTTCTTGCTATTATGTCCCAAGGGTGCCAGTGCCCAAGAAGAGAAAGAGAACATGCCTCAATGGCTTCTGACCGGTGGCACTCTCATCCGTTGCAATAAAGTGCTTTCGGAGATTGGTTGTGATGCACATTGATTCCTTCTTCAGCAAGGATCGAGTCCCACTTCATCCGCCAACCACCACAACATTTTGACTATGGATACGATCTTGCTGGCTCTCCATTCTGTGTTAGACAACTTGGACAACAAAAACACGCACACCAGGCTGTTGGTCATCGGCTGCAACTTGACATTTAAAAAGCAGCATCCATTCCAAATTCATTATAAACACAGGGAACTGTGTCTCTGTCCATTTTCAATTGGATCCTTGACTTCCTTATTGGCATACCTCAAGCAGTACGGATTCGCAATGACACCACCTTCTCCTTGCTAACCATCAGCACATGCACCTCACAGACGCATGCTCATTCCTTCACTCAAAACTCATGACTAAATAGCCAAATACTGTTCTAACACCGCCTTTAAATTTGCTGTCAATACCTCCATCTTTAGAGGCAGGTCCAGGTCCAGGTCCCAGAACATTGATGCAATTGCACATCAATGCATCTATTTTCTTGGAAGTTTGAGGAGATGCCACATGTCTTGGTTTAGTTTTGAGGTGTGGAAATGGGTCCTTTGGCTGACTGAGTCCACAGTGGCAGCAATCGCCCATACACTAGTTCTATCCTACCCACCAGAGACTATTCACTGAGGCCAATTAACCTACAAACCTGCACGTCTTCGGAATGTGAGAGGAAACTGGAGCGCCTGGAGAAAACCGATGCGGTCATCTGGAGAACATGTCTGAGGAAGAGTCTCGACCCAAAACGTCACCCATCACAAGTTCTTTCATGGCTTGGGCTTTTGTTATTTTTAGAATCTTTTGTTCCAGAAAACACTCACCAATGCATTGAAGATATTTGTGAACATTGGCAGCTATTCTGCTTGGAAGAACCTCAATGGACGAATTGAACAAACATTTATGTTCCACAATTTAATATGTTCTTGGTTGATTTACATGATAAGGCATGTACTTTGGCCCTTATCCCTAATAACTATGTGTGAGGAAGGGTCTCGACCAAAAACGTCACCCATTCCTTCTCTTTAGAGATGCTGCCTGTCCCACTGAGTTACCCCAGCATTATGTCTCTATTTGGTGTAAACCAGCATCTGCAGTTCCTTCCTACACAACAGTATGTATGTTTTTTTTGCCAACAAATGAATAATTTGCGAATAAGTAACTAACTGGAATGGTTAAATGGCAGGGTTTATTTCATCTGCATTTCTTGGCCAGCAAATTATTTTGGTACATTTTGCATAATAGGCATGTATCATTTGTATCAATTAATAAGCATTTAATTTATTAAGACGCTAGCAAAGATTCCAGTGGTACAGCACCAGTCTTCCTTCTAATTGGTGTATTCACATGTTGGAAAGTCAAAAGCTAAGATTTTGCATAGCCAGTCTCCCAAACAGATCAATGCCTTGCTTTCTGTTGCAAAAGCTAACGGTCTCTTGTGTGGAACCTTGGTGAATAGCTTCTGCCATATCACAAAAAACTATTTACTTGTTATAGGTTTTACCCTCTCAAATGTGTTTATTTTTAATTGGACTAGATTGACCTTTTACAAATTCTTGTTGGTTTACTAACATCAACATTTTAAAGTAATTATGTCACGTTCATATTTTTTAATTAATTTACACATAACATGTTAGATGCAATTTTGTAATTTTTCAATTTAAATTATTCTGTTCTGGGACCTTCTGAAAATTTATGTCCCAAACTTTTGTTATTTCCTTGTCAGTTTCCTATATTATTCTTGGATTTCTCCATCATGGTTGGCCCTTTTCTTAGTTCTCTCTGTGTTCGTGGGAGCTTTAAGTATGTTGGTATCTGCTGTATTATAGGATGCTAACTGACCCACAGAAAGTGGTAATGCCTGTCTCAGTCAATGCCATTGCCTTGTTGAATTTACTGGGATGTTGCTGATCAAATTGCTTTTCGACTGTTTCAGGTTGCTATTCAGGATGACTACTCTGATCCATTTGATGCCAAAAACGAATTGAAGAATAAAGTTTTCAAAAAGCGGGAAATTGAAAATGGATACATGGAACCTTATGAGGCACAAAAGATGATGGCGGGTAAGATTAGATAAAGGCGGGTAAGATAAGTAATGGGATAAATGACTTCAATTAAACTACCTGATCTATAATGAATTCTCTTGAATCGTATTACAAATCACTTGATCCATGGCACACTTTTTCTGCTAATAAACATACTCACAATTTTGCTCCAAACCCCCTTGCAAGTAGTTATCCAGCAATGTTTTCATCTTTACTGAATCAGTACCTTCCAGATCACAATAATTTTGAGTATATTTTTCATGAAGAGTTTTGCTCTGTTTCGTTTTAACAGCTAGTTATATTATTTTCTGCTTATTTACTCTTCTACTGGAAATTAGTTCATGTTTGCAAACATCCATGAATTTAAATAGTTAGAATCTCCCCTTAACTCTCTGCTGTAAGGTGAGCAGCCACAGCTTTATTGTGCTCACCACGTAATTGAGAATCTGCATCACCATCACATTCAAATACATTTCCTCTGCAGCGATCATGCCTTTCTGAACATTTTCTTGAATTCAACACATTGCTCCATCTGAAACCAGACTTGTTATTTTTTAAAGTTTAGGTTATAGATACACTATGGATCCTCCTTCATGTTGACCATTAATCACCCATTCACATTAGTTCTATGTTATCCCACTTTCTCATCGACTCCCTGCACACGAGAGACAATTTGCGGTGACCAATTAACTCCTCACAAACCCACACACCATGGAGGGATGTAATGCTGAGGATCTATAGCATGCTGGTCGGGCAGCATTTGGAGTATTGTGGGCACCATATCTAAGGAAGGATGTGCTGGCCCTGGAGAGGGTCCAGAGGAGGTTTACAAGCATGGTCCCAGGAATGAGTGAGTTAACATATGATGAGTATTTGACAGCACTGGGCCTGTACTCGCTGTATTTTTGGAGGATGAGGGTGGACCTCATTGAAACTTACCGACTAGTGAAAGACTTGATAGATGTGGAGAGGATGTTTCCACTAGCGGGAGAGTCTGGGACTAGAGGTCATAGCCTCAAAATTATAGGACATTCCTTTAGGAAAGAGATGAGAAGGAATTTCTTTAGTCAGAGGGTGGTGATGTGGAATTCTTTGTCGCTTTGTGGAGGCTGTCAAGGATATTTTTAAAGCAGAGATGGATAGATACTTGATTGGTGCTGATGTCAGGGGTTATGGGCAGAAGGTGGGAGAATGGGGTTAGGAGGGAGAGAGAGATCAGGCATGATTGATTGTCAGGGTAGACTTGATGGGCCGAATGGCCTAATTCTGCTCCTATCACTTGTGAAATTGGAGCACCCAGAAGTAACCTATATGGACACAGGGAGAAGGTGCAAACTTCACTTAGACAGCACCCAAGGTCAGGATCAAACCCTGGTCTTTCAATGGAAGGCAGCAGCTCTACCAGCTGTGCCATGATATACGATACGACATAACTTTATTTATCTCAGGAGGGAAATTGATCTGCCAACAGTCATCAAAATACAAAATACATGAAACATAAAATTAAAGTGATGAGTGGAAAGTATTGGGGGGGTGTGCAAAGATTTGGGGGGGAGGGGAGTCAATCTTGGTCTATCCCACGACAGAAGTTGGAGGAGTTGTACAGTTCGATAGCCACAGGGAAGAAGGATCTCCTGTGGTGTTCTGTCCTGCATCTTGGTGGAACCAGTCCGTTACTGAAGGTCCTCCTTAGGGTGACCAGTGTGAGGGGATGAGCTGCATTGTCCAGTCTGCAGTTTGAGGAGCATCCTCCCCTCTAGGACCACCTCCCATTAATCCAACTCCACCCCCAGGATGCAGCCAGCCCTCCTGATCTGTCACACTCATAACGTTGTGTATGGACTTTCTGATTTTATACTGTTTCAGAAATCCCAAGGATTTATTTACTATTGCTATCTCAATACCACTACCTTGAACTTCCAAGTTTACTTGTTCCTCTGCCCTCCTTACAAATATATAATAAACTATAGGTTGAATTTCTTGAAACCCAATCCATTTGTGTACGCACTGATGTGTTTTATGGTATGAACCATTTACCTTGGCACCAGTCGAACTAGAGGTTTTTTTCCAATAAATCATCACTTTTTTATTTCTCTTGAAGTTTATATTTGCAGATAGCTAGAACCGTGTTACACCTTTTTGACAATTGGCAGTAAAGAACGTGAAAGGTAGTTCTGCAGATATTCACATAAACAAATAAAAATGTTATGCTAGTTGTGTATTGAGAAACTACAGCAAATAACATGGTTGCTGCAGACTTGGTTGGGTAGGTGAAGCTCTGGGATGTTCCCATCTCTGGATTTTAATTTGGAGTACATAACTGTTTATAGGTAGTCATGATTGGCATCATTATTCACAGTCTTAATAGAATTTTCCTCCTTTATGTTTGGGATATTTCTGTTGTTGGGAAGGCCAGTATTTATTGCCTTTGCCGAGGTGGACGTGAACAATGACCTTGAACTACTGCATTTGTTCTGGTGCCGTTGATGAAAGAGTTTAGGGTTTTAGACCTAGCAATAAAAAAAGACTGATGATGTATTTCCAAATTGTGGGTGATTTGAAAGGGAAGTTACAAGTTGGATTGGTCTTCCCGTATGTTTGAAGCCCTAGTCGTTCATTGTGGCAGGGATTGTGGTATTGAGTGGCGCAGTGGAAGACTCAACTGCAGCTTGGGCACTTTGTAGATGGTGCGCACGACAGTCAGGGCAGACGGGTTCAATATGTAGGCTTGTATAAACATGGAGGCTTGTGTGTCACTGTGTGTGGACACAGGAAAATTTAGCTTGCAAGGCTGCCTGCACAACGGTCATAGCACAATCCAGCTGACTCTTCGGGAAAAAAAGAGTTGAGTTTAAGAATACAAATTAATCTCTGTGAATCATTTATTTGCTATCGTGTCCGTGGTTTCATAAAATGGTGATTTAAGGAAATGGTGAAACATGGGCAAATTCTTGGAATACATATTTTTACAAGTTTTGTACTTTTTAGTGCTACGAAATGTTTCCTTGTACTATACGTATTAAATATGTGGAACAGAATAATCTTTGTAATATTCAATTGCAATAATCTTCCTTGATTCCAGTTACTTGAAGGCAAATAAACCTCTCTTATCACAATACAATTGCCATATCCACTAGGATTACAATTCAGTGCCAGATTATCTGCTTGGACCAGTCTGAAATTGTGTTCCGTAATTTGTTGTGACATGGCCTTGAAAATCAATGTCGATGATGTCAATAGTTTTGATGAAGGCTTCCACGTGAACAACCTGTCTCTCCTTTCAGCTGTAAAACATTGTTTTTATTGAACTGCGCATCTCTTTTTATCAACCGATGGATTAAAAACCGATGGATTTTTCCAGTAACATGTCAAATTTTAATAAAAGGTTTTATGCTACACTTGTCATTTTGCGTTGTTTTAGTTGGAGCATAAAAAGTGGGGAGATTGTTTAGATAAAGATTGTTTGATTAAGTCATTGTGATGAAGGTACAAGACCAGATTTACAAATGGGCATCGTTCATTTACAATGTTATTTTCATGTAATTAGTTTGACTTCAGAGAAAGTTTTGGTTGGGCTTAGGTGGGGTGGTGCTGGGATAAAAATTGTATTGGGGTTAGGTTGGTGTTGAGAGGGAAAAGGCAAGATTGGAAACTGGGGTCATTGCAGGGAAAAAATAAAACACATTTGTACTTGGAAAGAATTTGAATTGGAGAATAAATAGGAAGGGGGAGAATGAGATTGGAGATGCTGGGCAAAGGGAGGGATTGAAGAGACTGAGGCTAAGAGCTGGCCTGATCAAAACAAAAGATGAGAGGCTTAGATAGTAAGAGATTTTCCACATGACGGAGTCGCCTTAAGAACAGAGGTCACGTTTAAGGTGAAAAGCAAAAGGATGCGAGGGGATCTGAGGAATTTTCCCACTGCTTGAGAAGGTGCTGAAGGCAGGTACTCAATGTTCAAAAATCTGCAAGCACCCTTGGATCACCAAGACTTAGTAGGCTGTGGACAAAATGCTGCAAAATGGTATGAGCTCGGGTAGATACTTGATGGGTAGCGTTACCTTGACGGGCCAAAGGGCCTGTTTCTGTACTTTGACTCTGATATAAGATAGATTTTGATGAAGACTATTTATGGTGGGTTCATGGTGAAATGCCAATTAAATGATCGCCAAGGGTTTAGATGCTTGTGGAGTCAAATTCATATAAAGTGGAGGCGGAGGGGGGGGCACATTGTGACGAATGCGGTTAAAAGCATAGATTTAGAAATCAGAATTTAGAAAAAGTGAGTGGTGATTTTTGACAATCAATGGTTCTTTATATTCCTCAGCTCTGTCCTAGGAAGGGTAAGGCCTATTGAAAGAAGTGTAGAAGTTGGGGTGTAATGTTAAAATTGTACAAGGCATTGGTGAGGCCAATTCTGGAGTAGGGTGTACAATTTTGGTCACCAAATTATAGAAAAGATGTCAACAAAATAGAGAGAGTACAGAGGAGATTTACTAGAATGTTGCCTGGGTTTCAACACCTAAGTTACAGAGAAAGGTGGAACAAGACCGGTCTTTATTCTTTGGAGCGCAAAAGGTTAAGGGGGGACTTGATAGAGGTCTTTAAAATTATGTGAGGTAGAGACAGAGTTGACGTGGATAAGCTTTTCCGTTGAGAGTAGGGAAGATTCAAACAAGAGGACATGATTTGAGAAACAAGAGACAAAAGTTTAGGCGTAACATGAGGGGGAACTTCTTTGCTCAGATAGCTGGTAGCTGTGTGGAATTCTAGTGGAAGCAGGTTCGATTTTATCATTTAAAAATAAATCGAATAGGTATATGGACGCTAAAAGAATGGAGGGTTATGGTCTGAATGCAGGTAGATGGGACTAGGTGAGAGTAAGTGTTCGGCATGGACTAGAAGGGCCGAGATGGCCTGTTTCCGTGCTGTAATTGTTATATGGTTATAAGGGCAGGACTAACACCTCTGATTAAGGTCCCTGTCGTGGTTGAGGTATATGCCATTGATGTACCACTTTTCTGAATCATTTATTGCATACTAACAGTACTGCACATGCCCTGAAGTATCTACACATTTGCACATAAGATATCAAAGAAGTATAGCATTTCTCAGGCCTTGGGAGTGTGTGATGCATTTTGGTTTTCAGATTAAGCAGAATTGTAGGGTGTATTTAAGTGTCGTGCCCTGCAGTAGAATTTCTAGACTATATTATTTTTCAGTGTCAACAAAATGATTTTGAACCATCTAAATGGAGGGTTATGGTCTGAATGCAGGTAGATGGGACTAGGTGAGAGTAAGTGTTGAAGAATTTTAGCTTTTGATACAGGTAAAAGCAGATTGGCATATCAAAAAAAAAGAAATTGTATCTATTAATGCATATAGATGTTAAATGCGGTTCTTTCTTAAATATGTTCACAGAAGGTGCGTGGCTCTGCGGCGGATTTGCACAGGATGCGGTGCAGCCAGAGCTTGGCTGCGCTCGGGACAGGTGTTCGGCAGGGCGCTCGGCCGTGCTCAGGGCGGGCGCTCGGTGGGCCGGATGATAATGGGGAAAAAATCCGCTTGGGGGCCGGATGATTTCGGGTTACAGGCCGCATTTGGCCCGGGGGCCATAGGTTGCCGACCACTGAATTAGAAGAAGGGATTCAAAATAACAGTCGCAAATTTGCAGTTGACACAAAGCTGGGTGGCAGTGTGAACTATGAGGAGGATGCTATGAGAATGCAGGGCGAGTTGGGCAGATGCATGGCAGATTCAGTTTAATTTGGGTAAATGTGAGGTTCTCCACTTTGGTAGCAAAAACAGGAAGGCCGATTATTATCTAAATGGTGTCAAGTTGGGAAAAGGGGAAGTACAACGCGATCTGGGGGTCCTTGTTCATCAGTCAATGAAAGTAAACATGCAGGTGCAGCAGGCAGTGAAGAAAGCGAATGGCATGTTGGCCTTCATAACAAGAGGAGTTGAGTATAGGAGCAAAGAGGTCCTTCTGAAGTTGTACAGGGCCCAAGTGAGACCACACCTGGAGTATTGTGTGCAGTTTTGTTCTCCAAATTTGAGGAAGGGCATTCTTGCTATTGAGTGAGTGCACTGTAGGTTCACGTGGTTGATTCCCGGGATGGTGGGACTGTCATATGCTGAGCGGCTGGGCTTGTATACTCTGGAATTTAGAAGGATGGGGGAGGGGGGGAAGAGCAGGAACAGGGTACTGATTGTGGATGTGTTAAAGAAGGAACTGCAGATGCTGTAAAATCGAGGGTACACAAAATGCTGGAGAAACTCAGCGGGTGCAGCAGCATCTATGGAGCGAAGGAGATAGGCAACGTTTTGGGCCGAAACCCTCCTTCAGACCTGATTGTGGATGATCAGCCATGATCATATTGAATGATGGTGCTGGCTCAAATGGCCGAATGGCCCACTCCCGCACCTACTTTCTATTTGTCCAGATCTTGCCTCGCTGCCAGATTTCCATCCGCAATACATGCCTAACTACATCTGGCTTATCATCTGCCAAAGTCTGTCAGATGACAGCTCGATTAAAAAATTCTCGTTCTAGTTTTAAACCCTCCATACCCTAGCCCAATCTGCTTCCCATTATCCTCCACCTTCTCTAGTATTTACCACACTTGTCTCTGAAACACCTTATAAACATGATTTTTTTTTTTTTTTTTTTTACTTTACCTCGCCCAATAGAATTTGAGATGAGAGAAGAAGTATTTCTGACATGATTCGAGAACAGCCCATAAATGGTTTGCTCTTATCTGCTTTTATTATAAAATAACTGAACTATTCAAATATCATTCCTTATTTGCCTATACTGAAGCAACTGCCTTCATTGTTTAGGGAACTTCACAATTTCTGAGTTGTTTTGATAACCTCTGAGTTGTTTTGATAAATGAATGATGCAATCCCTCCTGGACTATACGATCTTTTGGTATGATAAATGGATGATATGCAAAATACAGCGCTGAAAGCTATATTTCGTGTACAGTGTGACCAGAAATGTATTTAACCCTTTTTTTGAACTTCCATTAAAAAATAATATTCTATAATTGTGAAATCTTGTACCCGTCTGCTGGCTTTTGTGGTGTTTGTACATGGGGCCCTTAATCTCCCCATTCCACTGTAGCTCATTGCTTCTCAATTATGTTCAATTTGTCAAATGTGCTCAGGAAAGTTTCCTCTGGCAATATGTTGAGGGTCCTACATGGGAGAGGGCAATGTTTGGTCTAGTCTTGGGAAAATGGAAAGGGCAAGTGGATGAAGTGTTCATGGATGAACCTTTTGGGACCAGCGACCACTGTTCTAATAGGTCTAAAATAATTATAAATGGGACAGTGGGCCCAAGAGTTAAAATACTAAATTTGGGCAAGGCCAACATTGAGGGTATGAGAGAAGGGCTCGCTCAAGTCGATTGGAGTTGGTTGCTTGATGGAAAGGGAACGTCAGGAAAGTGGGATGTTTTTAAAAGTGTGCTGAGAAGAGTTCAGGACATGCACGTCCCTGTCAGAGTGAAGGGCAATGCAGACAAACATAAGGTAGCTTGGATGATGAGGGAAATTGTGGCTTTGGTCAAGAGTAAGAAGGAAGCATGGGACAGGTATAGCCAGCAGGGATAAAATATATCCCTGGACTAGTTTCGGGAACTAGGCAGCAAGTTAAAAACGGAAATCAGAAGGGCAAAAAAGGGATAGGAGATGGCTCGGGCTCAGCCTTAAGAATAATCCCAAGAGATTTTCTAAGCACTAAAAGCAAAAAGGGTGACCTCAGAGCGGGTGGAACCTCACAGGAATCCAAGCGATCAACTCATTGTGGAGTCACAGGCGATGGGCAAGTTCCTCAATGAATATTTATCCTGTCTTTACCAGGGAGAAAGTCAGGAGGACTGGGGATCTTGAGGTAATCACTGGAAGTGTCTGTCAGTATTACGGTCGCAGAGGTGCTGTAGGTCCTAACACGTAAGAGTGAGTTTAATGTGGTCCTTGTGGCTAAGGGGATCAGAGGGTATGGAGAGAAGGCAGGTACGGGATACTGAGTTGGATGATCAGCCATGATCATATTGAATGGCGGTGCAGGCTCGAAGGGCTGAATGGCCTACTCCTGCACCTAATTTCTATGTTTCTATGTTACGTAAGAAGATAGACACGTTTCCCGGGCCTGAGCAGGTATATCCGAAGACATGTGGGAAGCTAGAGAGGAAATTACAGGAGCCCTCGTGGAGATTTATGATTCATCATTAAATTCAGGTGAGGTGCTGGAAGACTGGAGGGAGGCAAATGTTGTGCTTCTATTCAAGAAGGGCTGCAGGAAAAAGGATGGGTACTTCAGGCCATGAAGCCTAACATCTGTGGTTGGAGCATTACTAAAGGTTATTCTGAGGGATCATTAGATGGACAAGGGTTGATTAGAGATACTCAATATGGTTTTGTACGTGAATTTTTTTGACGATGTGACAAAAAAGGCAGAGCTGAAGACTTTGTATGCATTTATTTTAGTAACACATTGAACAAGGTTCTGCATGGTAGGCTGTTCAAGAAGGCTAGATTCCTTTGGACTTAAGGAGTGATAGCTAAATGGATAGAAAATTGGCTTCAAGGAAGGAAGCGGAGGGTGACGGTGGGAGTTTGTTTTTCAGACTGGAGGCCAGTGATTTATGGTTTTACCTCTGGGCTCGATGCTGGGCCCTTTGTTGTTTGTCATCTATTTCAATCATTTAAATGAGAACTGGCATGGTTAGCAAGTTTGCAGATGACACAAAAGTGGGTGGTATTGTGGATAGTGAAGGTGATTGTCAAAAATTGCAGGATCTTGCTTGGGTGGGCTGAGAAATGGTTGATGGAATTTAATACAGAGAAATGTGATTTGCATTTTTGGAGCATGAACATGGGCAGAACCTACACTGGTAACTGTAGGACTCAGGGGAGTGTTGTAGAGCAGAAGGGTCTCAGAGTACAGCTGCATAGTTCGTTGAAAGTGGCATCACAGGTAGAAAGGGCAGTCAGAAAGGCTTTTCGCACATTGGCCTTTATCAGTTCTAGTATAGAAATTGGGAGTTCATGTTGCAGTTGTATAAGACGTTTGTGGGGCCGCATTTAGAATATTGTGTTCAGTTTTGGGCACCGTGTTATAGGAAAGATTTACGAGGATGTTGCCAGGACTCAGGCCTGAGCTATAGGCAGAGGTTGTGCAGGCTCGGACTCCATTCCTTGGTGCGCAGGAGGATGAGTGATGATCTTAGAAGTGAACAAAATGAGAGGAATAGATTGGGAAGACGCACAGTGTCTTGCCCAGAGTAGGGGAATCGAGAACCAGAGGACATGGGTTTAAGGTGAGGGGGGGAAAGATTTAGTAGAAACCTGAGGGATAACTTTTTCACGCAAAGGGTGGTGGATGTATGGTGCGAACTGCCATAGGAGGTAGTTGAGGCAGGGAATGTCACAATGTTTAAGGAACATTTAGACATGTACATGTTAAGACAGGAGTGTAAGGATATGGGCCAAATGCAGGCAGGTGGGAGCAGTGTAGCTGGGACATGTTGGCCCATGTGGGCAAGTTGGGCCGAAGGGCCTGTTTCTATGAAGTAAGACTTTATGACTTTTTAACATTCTGGTCCATTTTCCTTGGGATCAGAGTGGATAACTGTAGACCTCTTTATACGTAACACTATCTGTCACAATTTTGTTTGCTCCATCTTTAATTATCCCTTATGAACTTTACTGCCCATCTTCACTATATGCAAAAGATAGACACAAAATGCTGGGGTAACTCAGCGGGACAGGCAGCATCTCTGGAGAGAAGGAATGGATGATGTTTCGGATCGAGGCTGAAGAAGGGACGCGACCCAAAACCATTCCTTCTCTCCAGAGATGCTGCCTGTGCCGCTGAGTTACTCCAGCATTTTGTGTCTATAATTGGTTTAAACCAGCTTCTGTAGTTCTTTTCTTCACTGTATGCAATCTCATCAAACTTGGTGAATAAACAGACTTGAATATATAGCTCTTTATTCTTCCTTTGTTACAGCTCTTGCTTGGTTATATTAACTGATATTTGATTTTGATCAATGTGAACAGAACAATATCAGAACTGATGGATGTCACTAAATAGAAATGTCACAAATGCCATTGTATCTTGGATCTTACACTTGAAGAACCCAGGAGCCAACGGCCATTCATATTTTATTGCCAGAGACCTTGATATAAATGTTGTCACAATTCCTTAACTCTAAAAATCAACCAAAATATCAAGACGTGTGGTTTAAAATGTGTTGTGCAAAAAACCAAATGGCGGGACATATCAAATAGTAATCTCTTTAAAACTAGTTGCTGTTATTGAGTTACACCACATCGAAATAGGTCTTTCAAAAAAACATCCATGCCAATCCAGATGTCTATCTGATCTAGTCCCATCTGCCTGCATTTGTCCCATATCCCTCAGTTTTTCTATCCATGCACTTATCAAAATATATTTTAAACATTGTAATAGTATCTGCCGGTACAGCTCCGATATACCCACCAGCTTCTGTGTAGAAAATGTTGCTCCATATAACTCAGGCCCTCCAGTCCCCGGTAACATCCGTATGAATCTTTTATGCACTCTTTCTAACACAATGACAGCTTTCCTGCAGCAGGGTGACCAGATTTCCATGCAATGAAACCAACAGCAACATAGCATCCCAACTCCTGTACTCATTGCCATCACCACCAAAGGCAAGTTTTCAAACACTGCCTTCACCACCTTCCTTTGTTGCCACTTTAAAGGAACTATGTACTTGTACTCTGGGTATCTCTATCTTCCAACACACTCCAGGGCCCTGCTATTAATGTTGTAATTCCTGCCCTGGTTTAATTTACTCAAATATAGAAACTTACAACATTCTTAAGGGGTTGGACAGGCTAGATGCAGGAAGATTGTTCCCGATGTTGGGGAGATCCAGGACAAGGGGTCACAGTCTAATGATAAGGGGGAATTCCTTTAGGACCGAGATGAGGAAAACATTTTTCACACAGAGAGTGGTGATTCTCTGGAATTCACTGCCACAGAAGGTAGTTGAGGACAGTTCATTGGCTATATTTAAGAGGGAGTTAGATGTGACCCTTGTGTCTAAAGGGATCAGGGTGTATGGAGAGAAGGCAGGTACGGGATACTGAGTTGGATGATCAGCCATGATCATATTGAATGGCAGTGCAGGCTGGAAGGGCCGAATGGCCTACTCCTGCACCTATTTTCTATGTTTCACACTTGTCCAAGCTAAGTTCCATCTACCATAGTGTGGCTTAATTGAGGTGTCAGAAGACTGAGGAGTGACTAATATTGTGCATTCAATAAGTGCAACAAGGAGAAGCCATGAAACTACATGCCTGTGAATTTAACATCAATGGTTAGAATTTTACTGGAGGAGATTCTGAGAATAATGATCCAATCCACACACATTGAGAAAGCCAATGACTCATTAGGGCATGTGTTTGTGCATGGGAAATTGTGTGTTACAAATTTCATTTGAGTTTGTTTTGACGAGGTGATAAGAGTTTTGATGACGGCAGAGCAGTAGACATTTTCTCACTGGACTTTAGCGAGACATTTTCCAAGGGCCTAGATGGTAGACTCACCTAACAAATATCTCACGTGGGATCCAGGGTGAGCTGGCCAATCGGATACAAAATTGGTATGGTGCAACAAGTCCTTTTGACTATCACCCTTGGACTCCTCCTTTCTAATGTTTGAATGTTTTGTTTTGCTTCCTGACTCCCCTCTTTCTCCTGCATTTCCTTATCCTCAAGGGATTCACCTGCTCCCAGTTTTATCTAATATAAGCTGCTTTTTATCTGACTTGTCCCTTGCCAGCCAAGGTTCCCTAATCTTGCCCTTCACGAACAAGAACGTGCTGCCCGTGAAGAATACCTATCTCACTTTTAAAAGCCTCCTACTTGTGAGGTGTTCCTTTACCTGCATACAGCCTCTCCAAATCAATCTTTTCTATATTTTTTCATGTAGATGTGCTCTTTTACAATACATATTATATTACAGGTGACATAGATGTAACTTAGAATTTCTGTCTCTTGTAGCGCAACTTGAGGGAAATTAGAATAGGGTGATGCTGGTCTAGGACTTCATCTGAAGTCAGGGCAATAGTTCTCTTTTTTTCACACTGGATTGCAATAGACAAGGTTCTGTCATGTACATTTGTATCACTTGTATAAGGCAGTGTGGAACACGTAGCCACCCATTTAATGAGGTTTCTTTGCAGGTCTCCAATAATTCTGGTTTGAATACCCCATCACCCGTTCCTGGGGGGGCATGTCCCCCCCCCCCCCCCTTGCTTTGAGAGATGGGGGACAATCCCCCCCCATGTTTTGTAAGCAGGACTTTATCAGACGCTTTCTAAGGGCTGAATAGTCCCGTTCGCGGGGCTTATCATCGCCCGGAGCGGCTTAAAATCAAACTGATGCATCGAGGCGACCGAGGCTCCCGATGTTGAAGCCCCTGCTGGCCGATGAAAGGCCCCGCGAATGGGCCGATTCAACCCCCACGATTCAGGGCGGACGAAGCTGCTGTTGCTCGAGTTTGGAGTCGATCACCAACCAGGTCAGCTCTCGATGTTACCGTCCACGGGGCCCACGGCTGAAGACTCGCGTGTGCGCGCATGTGCGGGTGCGGCCGCCAAGAAATTGTGTGTCCTCCCGCACTTTTTGATAGCGGTTTCCGTGCCTGCCCGTTCCTTCCCTCCAGAGATACTGCTTGTCCCACTGAATTACTCCAGCTTTTTGTGTCTATCTTCAGTTTAAACCAGCATCTGTAGTTTCTTCCTACACAGCCAGGTTTTTGGTATAGAGTTATTTTATGGATCGGAAACAAATAGTGTTCCACCAGAATCAGTGCTGGGCTCTGCTCATTATTTAGATTAACAATTTGGATGTGATGTTGCCATAATGGTTAATATGCTCGAGGATTACATTTAAATTGGTGGTATAACGGACAATGAAGAAGGTTATTTGAGATTATTATAGTATTTGACCAAGTTGGCCAATAGGCTAAGGAATGACAGATATAATTAAGATAAATGCAACGCGTTGGTAAGGCAAGCCAGGGTTTGTCCAGTAAATCTGAGGGCTCTGGGGACAGTTGTAGAAAAGAGAAACCTGGTGAAGATGATGTTTGACATGCTTGACTTCATCGGCCAGGATTTTGAGTGTAGGAGGGTAATGTCATGCTGGACAAGTAATTGGTAAGGTCGCATATGGAGTACTGTGTACTGTTTTGGGCGCCGAGCTCTAGGATGGATGTCATTACACTGGAAAGGATGCAAAGATGATCTATAAGGATAAAACCAAATTTATGGTTTGAGTTATAAGGACAGGCTTGGTCTTTTTTTCCTGAGCGTAAGAAGCTGAGAGATAACCGTATAAAGGCTTATAAAAAATATTAAGATCAAAGCCCAGGTGAAGAGCCACAGTATTTCCACAGAGTGACAGCATAAGTTTAATGTGCAAAGGAAAATATTAAAATAAAGGGACTTGAGGCAACTTTTTGAGTCTGAGATTGGTGCTCATATGAAATAAGATGAGAGTGGAAATGGTGGAGTGGATACAATTATGACATTTAAAAGATAAACTTGGACAGGTAGAGGGATAGAAAAGGTTTTGGAGGGATATGGGCATGGCACAGGCAAGTGGAATTAGCGCAGTTTGACAACTTAGTCTGAGTGGATTAGTTGGGCCTAAAGGTCTGCTTCTGCGCTATATAACTCTACGACCCTAAGATAAAACTTCAGAAATGTCAGATGTCATTCCAGGTGGAGTAGCCTCTGTTTAAATTCTGTCTGTAATACATGTCAATGCAAATTACCTGATGCAGAGTGCAGTCACAAAACATTATTATATTAGCTCACAGTCAGCTTGCTTTGTTTACAGATCAGTAGAGAACCTGGAAGGGCTGCTCATTGATATTTTCTATGAGCAAAACATTTATTTTTCAGCAAATTTATTACTGCTATTGTTCTGATACTGAAAATTGAAACACGAGCTACAAACTTTTTTTAAACCACCTAATTTGTTTTTCTATGACATTATCATTAATATTTTAGTGCAAGTTTAATAATAGGAGAATTTCAAGTTAATGGTGAAAGCTTATTGCCAGTTTTAATTTATTTCAAGTAGAGGAAAGTAATGTTTGTATTTACTCATGATTGAGCTTTGCCTGAAGGCCACATTGTCCAGATTGATGTAATTGAAGCGTGTTATAAGATCAATGAAATTGCTGGACAAACAACTCCATGCTGTCAAGCGGACAATACAACGAACCAGATGATTGCGTGGATAATGGCAGATGTCGCACTACAAATGATACAAAAGCAAAATATTTTGAGTTGTGCACATTTTTGCGGCATAATCCTGGGAATGCTTACCAGACCAAATACCATGTGTGGAGATTAAGCCAAAGTTACAATTTCAATGCATTGACTTGCATTGGCACGAGAAAGGTGAGGGGGCGGGGGGGGGGGGGGGGGGCGAATCAAGTTCTAAGATGCACGAGGAAGGGATAGATCTGAGAGATTGGAAATGAAGGAAAGGTCCACAAAAAGATAGATCTCAGGCAAAACTAAACAAAAAGGAATGATTCTACAAAGGAAAATGAAGGTGGCAACGGGGTTAATTTTAAAAACAAGCTTAAAATGGGTTTAGATGAGGTATTTGAGGTAAAGCAGAACGGTTTATCTGAATCAATAAGCAATACTGCAGATGACAAGAGGCATACTAATAGAACTGGGATTTTTTTTCTCTGAAAGAGCAGGGTTTTAATTTTAGTATTGGTTTCTAGTTTTGGAAACATGCCACTCAGCCCACCGAGTCCACACCAATCATCAGTCACCCATACATTAGTCTAGGGAACATTTCAGGGCTGCCAGCTCTCACGCATTGAGCATGAGACTATTGCATTTGAGGAAATTCTCACGCTCTCACGCTGATGACAGAAGTCCTCACGCACCAAAAAATATTTTAAAAATATATATGAATAGATAAATAAAGTCACACTACTCCACACTCACCAGTGAGAATAGTTTTTTTTGTCGGCAGGTTCCACGTAAAGAACGAGCAATTGACTTAAGCCCGTCGCACACTATTTAAAATGGCAATGTAGGCAAAAATGCTGGAGAAACTCAGTGGGTGAGGCAGCATCTATGTCTGAGTTTGACCCTTCTTCACACTCAAGCATTTCTCCAGCGTTTTTGTCTACCGCTCTGTTGATGCTGCCTCATCCGCATTCACATTCCCGTGCAGATGGTGTGAGAGGTGAGACGCAGCGGTAGTCTCCCCCCCTCCCCCCCCCCCCAGGCACCGCTCGCATCTCCCACCCTCACCTGCGGCGGCTCTGTCCACACCGCATGGAGTTGCCAGGAGCGAACCGAGTGAGTGGGAGCATCGGTGTCATCTCCGGAGGCGCGGGGATGAATCTCGGGCTATAGCTCCGCTCCGATGCAGGACCCCCGGGTCACTGACCCTCACCTCCCCCAGACCACAGCTGGACATAGAGCACCTGGGCCGGCCGTCATTCACGGGGGGGGGGGGGTAAATGCTCCCTGGACATCGCCAATTCTCCACTCACTCCGGGTGTTGTCGCCGCTTCACTGACGCACACTCTTACACACAACCCAACACACACTGTCACACACAACCTAACACACACTCTCACACACAACCTAACATACACCCTTATACACACACAAGGTTTAAAGGGATATGGGCCAAATGCTGATAAATGGGACCAGTTTAGTTGGGGCATCTTGATCTGCATGGACAAGTTGGGATGAAGGGCCTGTTTCCATGCTGTAAGACTGTGACACACTGTAGACAGGGTGCAATTACTCTGGAGAGGATCCAGGGGCAATTTATGAACATATTGGCGGGGCTGGAATTTTTTTTTACACTTTGAAGAAATATTTGATAACTGGGATTGTATTCTCTGTAGCAATGGAGGTGAAGAAAATACTTAGTTGAGGTGAATAATATTATGAGAATAGGACCTGTTTTGCTTAAGAGTGTTAGAAGGAACTGCAGATGGTGGTTTAAACTGAAGATAGACACTAAAAGCTGGAATAACTCGACATGCGGCATCTCTGGAGAGAAAGAATAGGTGATGTTTCGGATCGAGACCTTCAGACTGAAGAGGTTGAAAACCAGCCATAAAACACAATGACTGGAGATGTGTGTTATCCAACTAAGGGCAGAAATTATAATCATGTGTTCATCTTTATTGACGTGACACCATAATACATATATTACAGAAAAAATAATTTAATGTTGTGGCACGGTGGCGCAGCGGTAGAGTTGCTGTCTTGCAGCACCACAGACCCAGACTACAGGTGCTGTCTGTACAGTATTTGTACATTCTCCTTATGACCACATGGTTTTCTCTGGACATTCCAGTTTCTCCCACATTCGAAAGAAGTGCAGGTTTGTAGGTTAATTGGCTTCTGTAAATTGTCCGTGGTGTGTAGGATACAACTGGTGTAAGGTAGATTGCTGGTCGGTGTGGACTTGGTGGGCCGAAGGGCCTGTTTCCATCCATATGTTTTACATATTTATCTTAATTTCATTGAACCATATACGGTTGAATGTGTGGCATTATTTTAGTCTTGTTTCTATAGTCAAAGGGTAAGGTTGATTGATTTATTTGTGCAGAACACTGATGGAAGTCCAACTCCTCTTGTTGTGTGTCTAGGTTTTTGTTTCTCTCTATATATATATATATATATATATATATATATATGCATAACAGCATGAATTATAATCTGATTTCCATACATGAATATACTAAGGTCTTTCATGTGCTGCACCTGTTGATCAGAGCCCGGCTCTACTGTGGAATGTAGTTAGGAATGTAATTTAGCCTAACCTTATTCATACCTAATCCAATTTGAAGCATAAATGTTGCATTGAAGTGTAAGTTAAAAGACTCGCAACAGTATGCACCAGATTGCACAATTTCAAGTTGAAAAATGCAAAAGCTCCCTACCAAAAACATTTTTGCTGAACTCAGTCAATTTTAAATTTCTTATGCTGGATCATTACTGAAAATCCCCTGAGAGACATCAATAACAAAAAATATAACAGAACATCATCGAATATTGGAGGAAAAAAAAATTGTACATGTTAGAAATATGATTCAAAAACAGAAAATGCTGGAAACATGCAGAAAGGAACTGCAAATATTGGTTTAAACCGAAGATAGACTCAAAATGCTGGAGTAACTTAGCGGGGCAGGCAGCATCTCTGGAGCGAAGGAGTGGGTGACATTTCATGTTGAGTCAGACTAGTCTGAAGAAGGGTCTCAACCTGAAGCATCACCCATTCCTTCTCTCCAGAGATACTGCCTAAACCATTGAGCTACTCCAGCATTTTGTGTCTAAATGCAGAGGTGGAAATCCAGAGGGGGCCAGGGGGCACGCGCCCGGCCCGGCGTCCGGCCCGGCGGCCACTCAGCCACCCGAGCTACTTCTCTACTCCCCCCCCCCCCCCCCCCGGCCCCAATGCGGTGGCATTCCACGCCTCCGTGCAAGGAGCGTCGCAAGTGGCATTATCCCAATCCCTCCATTCATAACATTCGTGCCCTCCCCGCAACCTTACCCCGGGCCAGACTCCCCAAACACTGTGAAAGGAGCTCTCCCCCCCCCCCCCCCCCCCCCCCCCCCCCCCACCACAGGAAATACAGTATTTAAAAACATAAACACAAAATGTACTTACCACATTATTGGTACACAAGCTCCATTCTTCTCTCTTTGTTACCGAACATACACTTAAAATATTGGCAAACCATATTTGAAAACCCCGCCAAGAAACTTGCTCTGCGCATGCGCAGTAGACCTATGCGCATGCGCAGTAGACCTATGCGCATGCGCAGTGCTGCAAAGGCAGAATTACTGCTGCCTTTTTAACATAACAATTAAAGGTATAGAAATACAATTATTTAAAACTTATTTAGATATCTAATTATTATAAACAATTGTAAAGGCATAGAAATACAATTATTTAAGACTTATTTAAACATCTCATTATTATAAACATGAGATAAAAAGGAAAGAATATCAAAATACATATTTAGAACTTAATTAAAAATCAATCAATTTTAAACAGAAAAAACACAAGTAAAAAAATAAAAAGAAAAAGGGAAAAAAAAACAATCCATCCTAGAAAAAAAGAAGAGATAGAAAAAAAAGATATTAAAAATGAAAGTAATAAAAAAAAAATTGCTGACAAAAAGAAAAAATCTCCAAAGGAAATCAATCCCTAATTTTAACTCTATACATTCCAACATAGAAAATCATTAATTATTAGTAAAAGTAATTAATATTAGTAAAAATTATGTTAGTAGGAATATCACCTAGTGTCTATAATGTATATTAGTTGTTTATATTATTAATATATTGATATTAATTATTAGTATCCAAGTAAAGTTTTCCGATCCACTTCTTTCTCCGACTTCCATCCAACGTTGCACAGTTCAGTCCAATCCTGCATTATTTTATAGAGTCTTGCGAAGTCTTGGAGATTCTTGTGGCGTTCTTAAGGGTCAATATATTTGAAAGTAGCTGCTTCTCAGGTCTGGATCTGACGCGCAAAGGCCATTGCTGCTTCTGGGTTGGAAAATAAATGCTCCTCGTTATTGAAGGTGACTCTTAGGGTAGCTGGATAATTCAAACCGTATTTCAAATGTTGCACTCTTCTCATAAGACTCTTAGCCTCATTGAATGCTTTCCGTTTCCTGGAAACTTCTGCAGGATAGTCTCGGTAGATACTGATCCTGTGACCATCAAATTCCAGGTTTCTATTTCTCGAGGATATCCGCATTATCTCATCCAAGACATAGTCGTATTGTAGCTTTATAATCATTTGTCTTGGAGGGGCATTTGCTCTTGTCTGACGTCTTCTGACTCTGTGGGCACGGGCTAATAAAGGCTTTTGATCCAGATAAGGACTTGTTGTAATAAGTTCACAGTGAATTCTCGAGGATCTTCATCTTTCTCTCGTCCTTCAGGAATACCTGCAATTCTTAGGTTTTGTCTTCTCTGGCGACCCTCTAGCTCAGTACATTTCTCTGATATTTTAGTCAGTAAGTTCGTTAGACGTTCGTTTTCTATAATCAACTTAGCTGTAGTCGTAGCACTGGTAGCAGCTAGTTCTTCAAGGCCTTTTATACCGACCGTCTGTTGTTCCAGTACCTCATCCATAGGCTTCAGCCTTTTTTCAAAGTCATTTTTGACCTTTTCAATTTTATTATCCATCTCCTTTCTCATTTCGTTCATCATTTCTGTAATTTCTTTCTTCAAATCTGCCGATATTTTCTTGGTCTTAATATTAATATTTGAATTTGTTTCCTGTTGGAATTCCTTCATTTGAGTATTCATCTGGTTTATTTGCGTATTCATCTGGTTTATTTCTTCCCTTAGGCCAGCAATTTCGTGAGAAATAAAACTTTTCAAATCTTCACTTTCCGCTTTTTTCCCTGTTCTCTTCGATACATCTTCCAGGGATGAGGTCCTACTTGAGTCCGGATACTTGACTCATGTTAAATATGCCTTTACTAAATAAGTCTCTATTTTTATCCCTCTTTTTTCCCTTTCCCTTTTGTTTTTTTCTTCTTTAATACTACACCCCCGGTAAAATATTTTTATGGAATAACAATTCCAAAAACCTGGGAGCTGGTTAAGTTACCAACATCAACGACGGAAGTCGGTAGATGGTTAGCCATGCTAGTATGGCTAGCACTAACTACAGCAACTCTAGATGTAGTTTTTCCTTTCTTTTTGCACATTACTAATCTCTTAATCTATCCTTTGTTCTTTTCTTATATAATCTATTATGGTTTTTTTCAATTAGAATGGAGTTATATACTGGATCAATGGAGATATATACGTGAGAGACATGCACGAGACTTAAAATTCATCTATTCGATGTTCGGGTGTAAGGTCCGGTCTGATGTGCTGAACCATGATGTGCTAGACTCTATTGCAGACCTCCATAGTCATAAGATGCAAGACCCAAAAATAAATATAGGGAATGAGGGAATAACTTTTTGTAGTTGGAACGTTAAAGGTATTAATGAACCGATTAAGAGAGGAAAAGTTTTTGCACATTTAAAGGCAAATAAAGCTGATGTGATTTTTATTCAAGAAACACATCTAAAAAAAGATGCTGAACATAGATTGAAAGCTGGATAGATAAAATGTATCACTCTTCTTTCACATAAATCAAGAGGCGTAGCAATATTATTTCGTAAAGGTATTTTATTTAAACATACATCAACTATAACTGATAAAGATGGAAGATATATTATCATCATAGGAGAATTATATACACAAAAAATGATTTTCGTTAATGTATATGGACCAAATTTTGATAGCCCATTGTTTTTTAAGAAGGTATTAAATTACATTCCGGAATTAGCACAACATTACAACCTAATAATTGGAGGTGACTTTAATTGTACACTAGATCCATACTTAGATAGATCTACAAGGCAAAGGAAAGTTAAATCACACTCTAGTGATTTATTAAATGCATATATGGAAACTACGAATATCAAAGATGTTTGGAGAATAGAAAACCCTACTGGACGAGAATATTCTTTTTACTCGTCAGTACATAAAACTTACTCAAGAATAGATTATTTTTTGGTGGACGCTAAACTTATCTCACTTACTTATAAATCCCAATATCATAATTTCTGATCATGCACCATTAACATTCAAGATCAAAATAAATGGTAAACTACAAAAATCAGAACAGTGGAGATTTAACCCACAAATATTAGAAAATAAAATTACCCAGGAATATATTACAGAACAAATTAAGATTTTTTTCGAAATAAATGATAAACCGGAAATATCTTGTTCCTTATTATGGGAAACATTTAAAGCATACCTCCGGGGAATCATGATTTCATCTCATAAGGAGCAGCAAGATTTGGAGATTAAACAATTAGATATACAGAACGCAATGAATCCAACTACTATATTACATAATAAAATTGCAGCATTGAAATATAAATTAAACAAAATATTTACAGACCAAGTCGTTAAATTTTATCAACATACTAAACAATTACAGTTTGAATTTGGTGATAAACCTCAAAAATTACTGGCTCGTCAACTAAGGAAAATGGAAGCTGAAAAAATAATTCATAGGATTAAATCACATAAAGGCGAATTGTTAACACAGCCTAAAGATATTAATGAAAGATTTATGCAATATTATAAAAACTTATACACTGCGAAAACAACAGATAATAAAATAGGAATTGAAGCATTTAAAAAAAAATGTAACTTGAAAGGATTGGATTCACAAAATATAGAGTTATTGAATGCTGATATTACGATAAAAGAAATCCAAGAATCTATTAGATCACTAAAAAAGGGTAAAACACCGGGACCAGACGGCATCGGCTCGGAATTTTATAAAGTATTTTATGATCAGATTGTACCACGTTTGAAATTACTATATGATCATATATACACAGCAAAAACTACCAGAAACATTAAATGAATCTATTATAACACTTTTACCCAAAATAAACAAAGACTTGGATGAACCAGGATCATTTAGAGCAATAGCTCTTCTAAATACCGATCAAAAGATATTAACTAAAATATTAGCACAAAGGTTAAGTTTAGTTGTTACTAAATTAGTTCACCCTGATCAAACAGGATTTATACCAAAACGATACTCTTCATATAATTTGAGACGGATATTCAATATTATATACTCGAAAAGAGATATTAATAAAGACCTAGTAGTTATTTCGTTAGATGCAGAGAAAGCCTTTGATCAAGTGGAATTGGCCTTACTTGTTCTCGGTTATGGAAGCTTTTAAACTGGGAGAAAAGTTTATTAACTGGATCAAATTGCTATATACAAATCCGACAGCTCGAATAATAACAAATCAAATGTTATCACCTAAATTCAATTTATCTCGTGGTTGCAGACAAGGTTGTCCTTTATCCCCTTTATTGTTTGCATTGGCAATAGAACCGTTAGCTCTGATGGTGAGATCACATCCGGAAATATATGGATACGATACTAGAGACACTAAAAATAAAATCTCTCTATATGCGGATGATGTGCTACTTGACATCACAAAACCAGAAAACTAGTATCCGTAATTTGTTAAAATTAATAACTGAATTTGGATCCTATTCAGGATATAGTATTAACTGGAATAAAAGTGAACTTATGCCAATAACGGTAAACAATTTACATATATTACAACAATTCCCTTTTAAGATAACAAATGAAAAATTTAAATATCTTGGAATCTTTGTAACAAAAAGATTTGACTCCTTATTTAAAGCTAATTTTCCACTATTATTGAACAAATTAAATAAGAATATTATATATTGGAAAACTTTACCTATATCGATGATAGGCAAAATTAATATAATAAAAATGGTGTTTCTTCCACAATTATTATACCTTTTCCAATCAATCCCGATATATCTCCCTAAAAATGTCTTTAAAAAGGTGGACTCCTTAGTCACTAACTTCATTTGGGATTATAAGTGCCATAGAATAAACAAAAAACATTTATGTAAACCAAAAATAAATCTAGCTCTACCAAATTTTATGTTTTATTACTGGGCAGTTAACATTAAAAATATGAATTTTTGGTTAGAAGAAATAGATAATCAACCAACTTGGTTAAATATGGAAAAAGAAGATTGTTCTCCTTTTGAAATTAGTTCTATAATATTCGCTAATACTAATTTAGCTAAGAAAACATATAGTGATAACCCAATAATAGGAAGTGGAATACGTATTTGGAAACAAATAAAGAAAATATTAAAATTAAAATCTATACCACTATCTCTTAGCATTGTAAATAATGTTACGTTTAAACCTTCAATGATGGATAAAGCTTTTTCACAATGGAAAAATAATGAATTATTAAGATTGGGGATCTCTATAGGGAAAACTCCTTCCTTTCATTTCAAGACATATAACTAATTTATGGAATACAATCTAAAGAGTACTTTAGATACTTACAAATTAGAGATTATGTTAAAGCAAATACGCAAGAACTCAGAAATAGAAAGATAGAAATATCAGATGAATGTTTGAATAAACATCCGAATACAGAAAAAATGATTTCATATATATATATAACATCTTGTTGGAAGGTGATGTTCCATCAACAGAAATACATAGACAATCGTGGGAAAATGAATTATGTCAAACTATTAGACCAGAAATATGGGATGATAGTTTACAACATATACATCATTGTTCGCTAAATGCTAAACACTCTCTTATACAGTTTAAAATATCACATAGATTATATTTATTCCAAAACCAAATTACATAATATGTTCCCAAAAGTATCTCCTTTATGTGATAAATGTCAACATTTAGAAGCCAATCTGGCACACTCATTTACAAATTGTATAAAAATTACAAAATTCTGGATTGAAATATTTAGGATAATTTCGAATGTTGTTAATATAACTTTGACACCCGATTCAAAGCTAATAATACTAGGAATATTGGAAACAGAACAAATAGTAACAACAAACCAGAGAATTTTTATTGATTGTGGGTTAATAATTGGGAAAAAATTAATATTAAAATTTTGGAAATGCCCTACATCCCCTACAATCAAAATGTGGAATACAGAAATGTCGGAGACTCTTCATCTGGAGAGATTGAGGCTTGTCTTAATGGACAGGTTAGATCTCTTCAGAGGGATATGGTCTCCATATATTGAATATTTACAGAGTCATAATGGCTCGGTACGAGGGCTTGACTGAGGCCTGAATATTAGAATGGATGAAGAAAGAAATATAATAAATCATGCCTATATCTCTAATGACGGAATAACGATTAATACTCCATTCGTTTTCATTTTTTTGTCATTATTTATCTCTATCTTTTCTTACTTTATAAAAATAATTAAAAAAGCGTATAGAAGCATATAGTCCTAAATCTCAATATTAGTAATAATAATAATATTATTAATATTATGAAAATATTTAATGATGTATTTTTGTTTATGTAAAATATTGCAATTTTCATACATATGTTTCTATAATAAAAAATATTCATCAAAAAAAAAAAGAATTTCTGCTGCCTTCAGCCCCGCTTGTCATTGACGGCTTCAGGCAGCGCTGACGGCACGTGGGTTGCACAGAGCTTCCCGTGTTACAAGCGCTGCGGATGAAAGGCATGGAGAATACCTAAGAGATCGATCTCTTACATAGGCATAATTCTCCCATGCCTTTACTATTTATATTTAGTTATTACCATGTTATAATTTTAGTCAGGGTAGGCAGTGCCTACCTTGCCTACCCTGACGGCACCCCTGTTTTGAGAGGTGGGAGACGATCCCCTCCATTTTTTGGAATCCGGAGTTTAAAACTCGGTGAAATCTCTGCATTCCGCAAGACAGTGGGGGTGGGACTGGTGATCGAGGGCGCCGATTGGATGAGAGAGAAGTCGGACAGCAGGCAATGGGGGGGGGGGGGGGGGCATGATGATTCAGCGTGGTGATTGGAGGAGGGAGACGTCCGTGGAGCAAAGATCATAGAGTGGAGCTTGAATTGCATGCCCAGGTCATAGGTAACAAGCGAAAAACTCTCTCGGTAGCCCTGGACACAGACCTGCGCCTCATCCGCAGCCAGGATCGATCCAGGGTCTCCGGCACTGCAATCGCTGCCGAACAGCCACTGGACCATCCCTGTCCCCACACACCTCTCTTGCTCTCTCACTCTGTCCATGTTTTCATTGCCATTTCCGTGCCTGTCTAAATTGTTTCAGATTCGAAAATCCATCAGAACTGGAAAGGGGAAATAAAACCAAGGCAGCTTTAAGTAGCAAAAATGGTGTGAGTGATAGGTGGAAGAAAGAGAATGCACTTGGCAGGGTAAATCGATTGAGTAATTGTGACAGTTCGAGACTCTAAGTAATGCTAACAATTGTATTGTGAACCAAGCTAGGTTGGAAGAGTGAGCAAAACTGAGCCAAAATCACAGATAGAGGCAAAAAGAAAAATCATATTGGAGGTTTGATGAATTTGGAAGGTTGCAATGTTCCCATGCAAATTTGTTCACAGTGTCTGCACTTGGAAATGGAGTGAGGATAAAAATAGAAATGTGGGCAGAAATGACAATTAATCCAGAGAAATGTGAGATATTGCATTTTGGGATGTAAAATACACGAGAAAAGCATACAGTAAATGGTAGGAGCCTTGAGAACATTGATGTACATTGGCATCTTAGGGTGACTGTAGCTCACTGAAAGTGGCAACACAAGTGAATAGCATGATCAAGAAGACATATGGTATGCAAGCCTTCACATGTTTCTGTGTGAAACAACTGGGAAGTTGTTTCAGCTGCTTAAAACTTTGGTGAGCCCAGATTTGGAATATTGTGTGCAGTACTGATTACCATATTACTGGAAGGATGTGGAGACTCTGGATGTGGAGAGGGTACAGAAATGGTTCACCAGGATGTTGCTTGGATTAGATAGTCTAGAACAGGGGTGTCAAACTACCGGGGTCCAATCCGGCCCGCGGGATGATTTGGGGGGCATAAAGTATATTCACGATCATCTATTATGTATCTGTACGGCAGCCTCTCTAACTCCCTCGCTGCTCTCTCCCATCGCTCTCTGTGGCGCCTTCTGCGCCGGCAGGGGCGCACCCGTCCTCCGCTCTGTGATTGGACCGCAGTTGCCAACGGGACGGTTGCCCCGGGCAACAGCCATCAAAGAGGCAAGTGGCGGGGCACTCCTGTCCTCTCCGTGGTTGCCAAGGAGACGGTTGCTCCCGGCAACTGCTGTCAAACAGACAAGATGGTGGCACTGAGCTCCCCTTGGCCTCGGGTTGACTGACATTCGCGTGTGCACAACTGATGCGGCCCACATCAAGTCGCATTTTACCCAATCTGGCCCGTGACCTAAAATGAGTTTGCTCTCCTGGTCTAGAGGGTGAGGTGCAATCTGATAGAAGTGTATAAAATTATGAGAAGCATGGATAGAGTTGATGATATATTTTTCTAGGCTGGAAATGTCAAATATTAGCAGGCATAACTTTAAGGTGAGAGGAAGAATGCTTAAAGGGGATTTTTTTTCTTACAGAGGGTGATGGGTGCCTGGAACATGCTGCTGGGAGGAGGTGATAGAAGCAGATACAGTAATATTTAAGAGGTATTTGGACACATAGACAGGCAGAGAATAGATGGATATAGACAATGAGCAGTCAAATGGGATTGGCATCATAGTCGGCTCAGACATGCTAGGCCAAAGGTGCCTGTTCCGTTACTGTCCTGCGCTATGTTCTCTGTAAAACAAAAACTGCTTTAAATGCTCAGGGCAGGTTCACTTCTAATGGCCTGACATGTTTCCTTCACAACCGATGCTGCTTGTCGTTATCAATTTTTCTTAATGCACCATTCTTTCACCACTGGGTTTGATTCAATCCTATCAATCCTGACTGTTTTTGCACAGTTTTAATCAATTTTCAAATCTTACAGCCCTTCAGCAGACAATTGGTTCTCAATGTGAGTGACGGGTCAGCAATTTCACATACATTTCTGAGTTTAGCTGGTGACACAGTGGGTAAGATTGGAAAATAATATATCTGATTAGACACGAAGATACGCTTATTCTAAATTGCATCTGAGATGAATTGCAGACCATTGAATTCTATTCAAATGCTTAAACAAGTTTGGTGGCTTTTTAATCAGGATTGAAAAATCACTCTGTGATATTGCACAATGTTGTTCTGCGGAAAGGAAAGCGCACACACAGTCACGATTAAAGAATGACCTTTAATGTGGGTTAGGGCGAGAATGTTAATGAAATGCAGGATGGCACGGAAACAAAAGCAGTTGCCAGAATTTTTTGGCCATAGTTCATTGAACAGGAGTTCAGCTAAATAATTGTGCTTCCCCTGAGTTCAGAGTCACATCCAAAAACTATTGTCACCAACTGCATAGGCTGAAACCAGAATTGTTGCCAAATAATTAGCTGCATAGAAATTGTGCAATGCATATGTGAATGAACATGTAACTTTGATGAGATTGGATTTTGTTTTAGCCCTGGTACATATTTGAGCAGACGTTTTTTAAAGAGTTTATTTGTTTCTTTAACATTCTCTTTGCTTGCACTCCTACTGACTTATCTTGTACACACATTAATAACATTTTATTAGACACCTCATATGGGAAGGATTGTAGGTGAGCTCTTAGACTTCATGTGAATATAGTAAGTAATATCAGGAGCTGATAGGCAAGTGAGAATGAATGGATTGCATTAAAATAAGGGCAACAGAACTGGAATAGTGGGGAATTCTCTAATAATCAGCATTGAGTAGAAGGTCTGAATGGTCTTCTGTGTTGATACATTGAAAGATCAATCTATATTCAACCTTTATGCCAGATTTGAAATTGCATGCAAATACCTTCTGCTGTTTAGGTGAGAGGAGGAACGCTGGAAATTGTATGCATTGCAGTTTAAATATTCTTTAAGGAAATTATAAGAATCTAACAGATAAAATCACTAAGTGCTTTGAGAATTTTCAATTGATCAATGAGAGTATGCATTGATTTATAAAGACATTATGCCTGATGTACCTGGATTGAGTTTATTTTTTAAAGGAAGGGTTTAAAATAGTAGGCAGAAGAAACTGCAGATGCTGGCATCTTGACAAAACACGGTGCTAGAGTAACACACGGTCGGGCAACGTTTGTGAAGCGAATGGTTAGGTGATGTTTTGCCCTTGAAATTGATTGTAGATAAAGCTGGAAAAGAGGTGTGGGGTGGGGGATGCGAGAGTGTAGCTGTGCTCTCTTGTGGAGCTTTGTGGAGGCAAAGCCTGCTACGTGATTGGTGGGTACAGTGGAGGCAGGTGCGTGGGGTAAATGACAAATGCTAAAGATGAAATGGAGACAAAATGGTGTCAGATAAGGAGAGACATGGAATGACATATAAAGCCAGAGGAAAGGATATAGGTGGAAGTGGATGGTGGAGTGATGAGATGATGGGATAGGATAAATGTGAGAGGTACAGGAAAGAGAGGTTGGGTCGGGAGGTATTTTTGCTTAAAATTAGAAAGGTTGGTGTTCATACCTTTTGGGTTGTCAGCTACTCGAGTGGAATATGATTGTTCCTCCAATCTGCATGTGGCATTGCTGGCAATGGAGGAGGCCCGGGACAGAATGGTGTGCATAGGTATGGGAATGAAAAGGGGAATTTAAATGGTTTGCAATTGGGAGATTCAGCAGACCTTGGCAGACTAAGTGCAAGTGTTCGGCAATACAATCGCTTCGTCTGCTCTTGGTGTCGCCGATGTAAAGGGGGTCACATCGGGAGCACTGAGTGCGGTAAAGGAGATTTGAAGTGGTGCATGCTAATCTCTCTCACGTGGCATTTGCTGGTTGGAGGTGGGGGGGGGGGGGGGGAGTGTAGGGACAGGCCTGCAGCGTTAAATTTCGTAGAGAGGGGGCAGTTTATATGGGAAGGGATGAGTGAACCAATAAGTTGCACATTATCCTGAACCACTATTAGGCTGGTGCTGGGGCTACTCTCTTGTATAGCTTTTTCTGCAACCTCGGCTCCTTTGTACATTCTGTTTTTTTCCGTGTAGTGGGTTCACTGACGGCTTTCATGCTCCACAGTAGTACAGCTAAGCATGTAAACTGCAAGGGGCCCCATGGAAGAGAATGATTATAGCACTGCACAACCACCTATAGTACACTTCCCACAACACAGATGAATTTCAGTGTTATCTGCTCATATATTTTGTTGTTCACAGCCAATTTGCCATACAATGTTACTTGTGTTTTTGATCTTTTGGATGTGAGCACATAATGCTAATGCCATTCAGCAAGTAACATAAGTCCGACAGAAACCTAAGTTATGCAAAGTTGTATCTTTTCATTCTGTCATGAAAGTAAATACTATCCAGTGAATTTGCTGTTTGGGGAGAGATGGGGGAGAAGGAGGTTGCCAAAATTATCATTTGAGTGGTATCACAATATAAAATTAACCATGCTAAAGATCATGCCGAGTATATGAATGGCACAATGAGTTCTTGCCCAACAATAGTTGTGCTTTGAAATGTAGCTATAGTTTAGTTGAGAGATACAGTGTGGAAATAAGCCCTTCAGCCACACCAACCATCAATCACCTGTACACTATTTCTATGTCCTACACACCAGGGGCAATTTACAAAAGCCAATTAAACCTATTAACCTGCACGTCTTGGGAATGTGGGAGGAAAACACATCACTTGGAGGAAACCCACGCGATCACAGGGAGAACATACAAACTCCACACAGACAGCACCCGTAATCAGGATCGAACATGGGTCTCTGGCACTGTTACGCATCAGCTCTACTGCTGTGTCACTGTACCACCCTTTGGATGGACCTTTGCCTTGAGCCAAGTCAGTTCATGTAAGAAAGATGCACCAGAGGTGGTGATGGATGGGCAGTTCCAAAAACTGGTAGCCTTAAAACTCTATGAATATGTCCAAATCAGTATACAATGCGACATGAGAGGAACTTTCAGGTGATGTTTCTTGCAATTCCAGCGATTCCTCAAGGAAGTGGAGATTGAGTTTGAGAAAAACATTCTCAAATGTTCAAGAGTTTATTTTTCTATGCTGTAATTACATGAGTTATTGTATTGTTAACTTGCACATTGCTCTTTAAAAATCTGTAACCATAATACAACAAAATCAAAATGCTAATATTTTTCAAAATCTAAAGGGGTAACAATTGTAGAACATTTTGATCAAAAAAATATATTTTTTAAGAAACTGTAGCCACCTGCAAATGCAACGTGCTTAACATGCAGAGCTGGTTCTAACATACATGAGATGTTGCACTTTTCTGCAGGGGACCTGTTTTGCAAATCTGTCTGCAGGTTACAAAATAGGGTACTGTGTTGAGGATGCAGGGGATATTTTACAGGTCTGGAGGTCTAATCATCCACTATATAATCTTAATTAATCTTCAGCTGCTTGTGCATTAAATGTAGACTTCTATGCTATTTATATACCGAATAACAGAATTATATCGAAGCATTTATATTGATTCAAAGTTTCCCTGTTTAAAAAAAAATCTTTTTCTTAACACAAGTCTTTTTTATCAGATTAAAGTTTATCTTCATGAAGCTAATCATTATAAATGTATGCACAAGACTATTAATCGTTTAATAGTAATATGTCAAAGATTAAATATGATAAGGATAGATTTTCAAGGTGAAGCTTCTGACTTGGCACTGTCCAGACAACAGCCCTATAGTTAGTTCTTCGTTTACTGTGCAGACTGGGGAATTGTCTCAGAATTTTATTATTCCCACCGTTGGCTGTAAATAGTTTGAAAGTCTTGATCCAAAGCTCTAGATCCTCCCTCTCATTTTTGCTTTTTCAGATGTTTCTGAGAAAAACGAACAACCAGTTGTCCGTCAATTTGGCCATCCATGGACATAATGGCTTTGGTACATGGATAGGACTGAGCGTGGCTGTAAGCAGCCATATTTCTTGCTCTAGCGTGCCTAGCACCATCCCTTTCAGAAAGGTAGCCGTGGGACGATTTAATTGCTGCAGGAGTCTTGGAACACTGCAAACATGTCCAAGTCAGGGTAGTATGTGACATGAGAGCAACTTGGAAATGTTGTGTTTTACAGTCCCTGCTATTCTTCAAGGAAGTGGAGGTGACAAGTTTGTGAAAGACGTTCTCAAATGATCAATAATTTATTTTTCTGTGCTGTAATTACATGCTTTGCTGAGCACCTGGTATGGATTCACAATTGGTTGCTGGCACAATGATATTATCAATGGCATATTATGACTCATTTCAGCACTGACTCATTTGGACTTATTCCTGAGAACGCAGAAAGTTGTGGGTGAAAAAAAAGTAGCTAGGTGTTTTCTCAGAAGTTGTTTAGTTACCTATATTTTGCTTTTGACAGGAATCTGATCAATTGCAAAGAAAGTTTTTATTTTATAAATGTTGTTTTTGTGTTATGGAGTACCACCCTTTCCCAAACCTGACACAATGGAGGTTAGACACAAAATGCTGGAGTAACAGTGAGACAGACAGCATCTCTGGAGAGAAGGAATGGGTGAAATTTTGGGTAGAGACCCATCTTCAGACTGAGAATCAGGGGAGAGGGAGTCTAGAGACATGGAAGGGTAAGGTGTGAAAATGAGATCAAAGCAGGTGATAATGAAATGTAGAATGGGTCATTGTTAGCTGAGGAGAAGATGACAATAAGCCATACAATCAGTAATATTTAATCAGGATGACAGTAGACCTAGTCGGAGAGCTAGGATGGGGAAGGGAGAGGGGAAAAGCAAGGGTTACTTGAAGTTGGATAAATTAATATTCATACTGTTTTCCAGCATCTCGTAGTTTGCTTGGACAGCTTCAGCTGCAGAGCTCAGTCACTTAATGTGTGCATGTGAGCATTATCTGCAGCTCATGTACATGATACTGACCAGTGTTTTTACAATAAACTTAAAGAAGTCAGTCATTACCCCAACATTTTTATTTTATTTTCCCGCTGCACTTATGCATCTTGGCCCCATCAGACTTCCCATAGAAGTGGGTTTCTTTTTCAGATCCAATTGGAAACTCTTTAACCAAAGGTTATTACAATGAGCCATGGTCACCCAAACCTCGGTAGTTCCACCGAATCAGACAAGGCTTGTATTCCCCACTCTTGGAGGCCGAGTTCTGAGACTTGATCGACTTCTTCACCAAACTAGATAAGTGGGCGGGACCTAAAATCAACTTGTGCAAGATTAAGGTTTTCAACCAACCTGTCTTCATTGCACTTCAGGAGGTCAAATACAAGGAGAAAATGTACAAATTAATGGCAAGACTTTTCAGAGCCGAGTGGTGATCTTGGGATCCAAGTCCATAACCCCTTGAAAGTGACAGCACCAGACAGAGTGGTAAATAAGGCACATGTTATGCTTGCCTTCATTGGTCAGGGCATTGAATATAAGAGTCAGTAAGCCACGATTTTAGGTTTTGGGTCTTTCGATAGGCTGCATTAGGTGTATAGCTTGCTGTTCTGGTTGCCCCAATGCAGGAAGGATGTTGACGCTTTGGATGGTGCAGAGGAGGTTTATGAGAATGATGCAGATTAGGGAGATGTTGGGCAGACTTGCATTGTTTTCTCTAAAATTATGAGAGGCATTGAGAGGGTAGACACTCAGAATCGTTTTTTCCCAGGATGGACAAATCCAATGCTAGAGGGTGTAGCTTTAAAATGGGAGGGCAAAGTTTAAAGGAGATACGTGGCCATTTTTTTAGAGGTTGTTTAGTGCCTGAAACGCAATGCCAGCGATGGTGGTGGAGGCAGAAACAATAGTGGCATTTGAAACTTTTGGATAGGCACATTGATGTCTGTTATGGAGGGATATGGATTATGTGCAGGCACATAAGAGTTGATCGTGGCATCATGTTTGGCACATATATTGTAGGCTGAAGGACCTGTTATGCTATATTGTTCTATGTGAACTGTTTTTGTAAGAGGGCAGTGTAAACTTTAGACATTAGAGATGTAGTGGGGAAATGGGCCCTTCGGCCAACCGAGTCCGCGCTGACCAACAGTCACCCCTTATGGGCCTATCCCACTTGCCGATTTCTTTTAGGCAACTGCGGGCGACTGTCAGTCGTAGCAGGTCGCCGAAACACCGGTGACAACCTATGTCATCCTGGCGACAACCTACGACAGCACCTACGTCAAGCTACACTCATTGGCGTCAAACGCACCGTCGCCGAGACATTGGTGTTGATAATTTAGTGGTGTTGAGACATGTTGATAATTTAGCGGTGACCAGAAAGATGGTATGACTTTTTGCGCGACTGAGGAGACTATTCCTGGCGAACATGTGGCAACAAACTAGTCGCCTGTAGTTGCCTAAAAAATCGCCTAAGTGGGACAGGCCCATTTACAGATCTACAGAAGCCAAATTATCTTGCAAACCTGTATGTCTTTGGAGTGTGGGAGGAAACCGGAGCATCTGGAGAAAACCATTGTGGTCACAGGGAGAAGATACAAACTTCATGAAGACAGCACTCGTCGTCAGGATCGAACCCGGGCCTCTGGCGCTGTAAGTCAGCAGCTCTACCTCTACACCAATGTGCTGCCCTGAATGTAGAACGGCTGATACAAATGCGGATAATGAAATGTGTATAGCCTTTAACTGAAATGTCATACAGGGAAAGAATATAGAAAATGTGTGCTTACAGGTGCTTGCAATAAAATACATTGACTTTAAACAGTTTGATTGGTAAGGATTTTTTTCTTTGCTACGCTTCTTCCCTTACACTCATGAGACTCGTTTATGTTCCAGAGATTCACAGGCAAGAGAGTCAGAAGAAAGGAATTCAATTGTATGACACACCCTATGAACCTGAAGAGAATGGTGCAGCTTCAGACACGGAGAGTGTTGATAGTTGCCTGAGAGAAAGCAGGTTGCCACAGGATGATGCCAGGCCTGCAGATGAATACGACCAACCATGGGAATGGAATAAGATTACAGTGCCACCCTTTACAGGTCAGTGTTCCCGTTTAATTTTATTTATGCATATCAGCTGTGGGAAAGTGCAGTAGAGGTTTAATTCTCTGATAATAATGACAAATATTGTGGCATTGCATTATGCTTTGTGAGCATTAATATCGGGAGCATGCAGCAAGTTCAATTTCTAAAGAGAATCGGTAGTAAAGAAAGCAAACGCAATGCTAGCATTTATTTTAAGAGGCTAGACTACAAAAACAGGGATATAATGCTGAGGCTCTATGGTGCTGGTCAGGTTGCATTTGGAGTAATGTGTACAATCTTGGGCACAGTATCTGAGGTTGGATGTGGAGAGGATCAAGAGGTTTACAAGAATGATCCCAGAAATGAGTGGGTTAACCTATGACGACTGTTTGTCAGCACTGGGCCTATACTCGCTGCAGTTTAGAAGAATGAGACGGGATTCTCATTGAAACGTACAGAATAGTTAAAAGCTTGGATAGGGTGGATGTGGGGAGGATGTTTCCACTAGTGGGAGACACTAAGACTAGAGGACATAGCCTCAGAATTAAAGGAGGTTCCTTTAGGAAGAAGAAGAGGAGGAATTTATTTAGTCAGTGTGGTGAATCTGTGGAATTATTTGCCAATGGATATTTTTAAGGCAGAGATAGATAGATTCTTGATTAGTAAGGGGGATAGGGGTTATAGGGAAAAGGCAGGAGAATGGAATTAGGAGGGAGAGATATATCTGCCATGATTGAATGGGTGAGTAGACTTGATGGGCCAAATGGCCTAATTCTGCTCCTATCACTTTATGACCTTATGAGCAGCAGACCTATCATCAGACCCTGCTTTATTGACACTTTTGGACTTGAGTTGCACAGTTCAAACAGTGCTTTTTTTTTTTCATTGCAGACCTTTGTAACTTGTAGCAGTGAGCATCTTTCCTTAGGCCTAGATTCCTGACATTGTCTAAGCCAGTGTTAGGAGATGAACGTGCCAGTAACCTGGACATAACGGGGATTTAGATTGTGCACACAAGTGAGTGAGTGGGATTATGTAAAGGGTGATTTGGGTCTGCTTTCTACTGACACCAACCATCTCAAGTACAGGCTAGAGAATTGAAACATAGAATATAATGTTACAGTCCCTACTTCAGTTGGTGTGATTGCAACACAGGCCTTCGAATTCACACCGTGAGCCACCATGAACTTATTTATATATCCATGCAGTAGTAAATGCTTTTTTAAAAACTTATCCCCAACTTTAACGTACATTAGGGGTAGGGATCAAAGGTAAAATGGTAAGATTAATTAGAACACTGGTTGATGAATTTCAAAGTTATTAAGCAAATGTTAAACATTTTTCGAGCGCGAAATATTCCTGTTTTCGTACATTGAAAAGATTCTGCCAGCGAGTTTTGTGTGAGAGCTTCAATGCAGTGAGAGATCCAATTGGCCATGGAGGGCATTGGCAATGAAAGTTGATCACAGATGGGTTGCAGACGACACTCAAAGATGATGAACTTGGACAGGAGGTTCAATACCCCAGCAGTTGCCAGTGGGAAAGAAAGCACTTTAACTGTGGAATAATATCCCAGCTCAGACTGCCATTCACAGTTTTAAGGTCCATGTCCTATGTGAATGGAGTATGAATTTCATACAAATGATTTTGTGCGTTGCACACCAACTGCTGTTATGCACACCTTTCTCATCTGCCTTTGTGGCTGGAAATATATACACAAGGGACCTGGATCAAATTTCCACCAAATGCATTCCTCGTTTATTTAGAAGAAAATGCATTGCCATATTTTCTTGTGGTATACATGGCAGAGGAAGCCTTTTCAAAAAAGTTGGTGTTTTTCTACAAATATTTCTAACTATGAATCAGCCTGAAGAAGGGTCTCAACCCGAAATGTCACTCATTTCTTCTCTCCAGTGAATTTGCCAGTCCCGCTGAGTTACTCCAGCATTTTGTGTCTACCTTTCTAAGTATGAAGGTCAATGATCTTTCATTAACTCTACCCATTGAGTTTGCCTGACCCACTTTTTCAGTTCTGGTGTTTTCTATTTGCCTAGAATGCATAGAGCAAGTGTTCCCGAACTTGTTGATTCTGGATTTGTACGTTTTTTCTCATTGACTGGTTGTGTTTGGTACTGGTATCTGTTCGTCATTAGTTGTTCATAAATAAGTGAAATAACATTGTTATGTGCTAATAAAGTTGCCAGGGGTAAATGGGACTGAAAAGATTGGGAACCCCTGGCATAGAGAATCAATGTCATCTCTGCTTTTTGTAGATGAAATTGTATCACAGAGTGGGAAGCACTTGGAGTCTTATTCTTCAGCTGTTATGGGCATGCACGGATGATATTTTACACAAGCTGCAAATCATAACAGAATGCCAGCTGCAAAGTAAAATAGGTTTCCTTATATTTAGTAATCAGCAATGTGCGTGATAATAGAATTTTGTTGGGGCCTTCAAAAGACCCAAAGCAGCTAGAGTTTAGCATTCAGTTTGGCCTGCTGTTGGTAATTCGGTGTAGGAAAAAATTGCAGATGCGGGTTTAAATCGAAGATAGACACATAATGCTGGAGTAACCCAGCAGGACAGGCAGCATCTCTGGGGAGAAGGAATGGGTGACATTTCGGGTCGAGACCCTTGTTCAGTTGGTAATTCAGTAATGCTTGCATTGTGCAAGACAAAGCATTTGTTTTGTGCATTCTACCTGTATGTGAAAAACACAAGGGAAATTGGGTAAGTCTGGGGCCCCTGTCCAGAGCATGATGATGGTGGAGGAGGGATGGAGGTTGCTGAAGGAGACCAATTATTAATAGTTTAGGTGAGGGTTAAACTTTGGAGGTGGGCCAGTAGGGATTGTTTGATGAGAGTTGTCAAGCATCATCTAAAATATAGCTTCAAGGTATTGCTTTTATTGCCTTTTATTGTAGGCATGGCTCATTAATCCGTATTAAAGTGATCTCTCAACTTTTACAGTATATCAAGCATTTAGTGCCTTTTCTTGCTGATCTATCATTAATAAATGTTGATATGTTGATGAAAGATTTGTGATCATTTAGTTTGCTCCTCTTTAATTGGTATTTCATTATTGTGACCTGTTCCTAGTATCTTGGTTGAATCTGCATGTAAGAAAATCAGCTGTCCAGGTTCTGCTCTGCTTTTTCAGTTCTCCCTCTTTTTGATTTTTAAGATGTTTCATAAAGCTTTGACCAACCATTTGGCCATTTGGAGTAATGACTCACAATGTGAGTTGATAATCAATCTTTTTTGATGATCCTGAGAATGTCTATTATGTTAAGTACACCACACTGGTGTCCTGCTTAACAAAACATGGAGCACGTGCTCGCAACCCCCATCAATGACAAAGGCAGATTGTTATAGCTAAAGATGAAAAGCTAAAGGTAGACAAAAGTGCTGGAGAAACTCAGAGGGTGCAGCAGCATCTATGGAGCGAAGGAAATAGGCAACGTTTAGGGCCAAAACCATTCTTAAGACCGAAAAGCTAAACCCAGTCATATGTCGTTCAGAACTGTAATGCATTTTATGATGCGTACTCTGAGTAACCTTTTTACTTTTGAATACAAAGCTAAAAATTTAAATTACTTTTTAATTACATTAACATTAAGTGGCTTTCACTCCAACCGAGGTTGAGTGGTGCCATCTGCATTTTGCAGTTTTGCTCAAGGGTAAGCTGGGCAGATGAGCAGTCCTCTCCCTTTTTTAATAAGGGAGCCAAAACTCTGCACTACAAAGCTTTAGCCTCACCCACAGCTTTTCCAACTGTAACGAGTACATTACCACATTCTAAGGCATACAGAATTACAGTTTGACACCATGTGCAGGAAGGAACTGCAGATGCTGGTTTAAACCGAAGATAGACGCAAAAAGCTGGAGTAACTCAGCGGGACAGGCAGCATCTCTGGAGAGAAAGATGGGGTGACCCGAAATGTCACCCATCCCTGTCCCGCTGAGTTACTCCAGCTTTTGGTGTCTATCTACAGTTTGACACCAGTCAGTATCTAACGTGAGATGTCAGTTTTTTCAAGGATTCATTGCGGGTTGGGGGGGGGGGGGGGGGGGGGGGGGGGGGGTGGTTTGAAGAAGGCTTTTGAAGGGCTGCCAACATTGGGTGAGAATTGGGAGTGAGAGAATTGGGAATTTCTGCTTTAAGTTGGATTACCTATGAATAAAGTTAGGCTAAATTACATTTCTAATTACATTCCACAGTAGACCCAGGATCTGATCAACAGGTGCACCACATGAATGATCTTAGTGTATTCATGTATGGAAATCAAATTATAATCAAGCACTTGGCCCACGTTGTCCAACCTGGGTCTCACTGCACACCTGGTACTACTCCTGACCCTGCCTCCAGTTGCATACCTTCTCTCATTCCTGATCCCGAGTCCAGCCTTACAACTGGCCCCCTGTTCTATCCTGATCATAGCTGCTTAACTGATTAGTTTCATAGTACTGAACACTCCCATTGTCCCAGCTTTGACTGCACACCTAACACTATTCCAGACCTTGACTCTGAATGCACACTTGGCCTTGCTCCTAACCCCTCTACACTGACAATATATCTGGCCCACACATAAAGCCCCATATCTGACCCCATGGACTTAACCTGTTACGTTCAGGTCCACTGGTGCTTATCTAATGCGGTAATTTGCTCTATCCATTGGCTTCCTGGTTATCTAACATGGTAGTTATTTTGTCAAATACGTCTTCAATTGGTTGAATACAATTTCTCATCCATATAATTATACTCAGCTGTATGTATTCTGTTACCATTTCCTTCATTTTCTTAACAAACAGTCCTGAAGTAATTTTCACCCGCAAATATTTTAAGTATTTTGCTGTCTTCCTCTCAGCTGGGACTTTTCCAAAATGCAAAGTCCAATAACAATAGATATTTATGCAATAATATTCGATTTAATGTGATCTTGAGAGTACATCACATTTTCTGTGGTAATCATAACATAAACAATGATATAAAGATCTTTGTTTTGATTGCACCTACCAACATGCATACATTATTATATTACAGTTAATATGTACCAAGGGTATTTTTTTTCTTCCAATGCTCTCCGTTCCCAATTACTTTTACATTGAAGTGATTGAAATCCAAGTGAAGTTTAAATGGCATCAGAAAAATAAAACCTCCAGAATGGATGATATGCATTATGTGGTTGGTTGGAGTCAGTATCAGCACAATTAATATATTAAACTTTGAATCTGCAGATTTCCTTGTTCATGCTAAAAAAAAAAGACAAATAATAACCTCCTCACACATTCCGCTGCAAGTATCTCTGACACTCCTTTAAAATATGATCCTTCTTTGAACAAGCTCTTAAATATTACATCTGGATCAGTATCCATCTGATTACACTCCTCGAGGATGTTCATCTATGTGTTCAATTAATAAAACAACGAGATTGGGGGCATTTCTATTCAAGTTGTCAAAGGAATTTGGGGGGGGGGGGGGTTTAGAAATAGTCAGTGAGGTAAACAAACATAATAGTTGAGTGGCAAATGACAATAGTGCTACCTTCCCAATATTTAATTGAAGGAAATAATGGGTTATCAGGGCTGTATGTTGCGACGCCTTGCATGTCATTTTAATATTACACTTATCCCATCTCCTTGGATATTCCAGATTAATAAATTAAGATTTTGTCAACTAATTACAAATGAGGCTAATTACAAATCAATAACATTAGCCAACCCGAAACATGAAGCACTGAGCATTGGGATCCATATATCGCACAACAACTGGCCTCAGTTCCCCGCTCACATCTGGCAATGCTCTCCGTCTGAACCAGGGGCCGCGGAGCATTTTTTAAAGTGGGATGCAGAGCGATCACTGATCACTGGACTTGGGGGTACCCGGCGAGGCAGTGGAGTGACCGAGTGGGGGTAGGGTGTGGGAGGCCGGTGTTTTTTGAAATTTGATGTATTAAAAGCATGTTTTAGTGCATTGTAGAAGTATGATTTCAATGTTTTTTGTATGAAGTATTTTTAAGAGATAACTTTTTAAGGGGTAACTTTTTCCACACAAACGATGGTGGGTGAACAAGCTGCCAGAGGAGGTAGTTGAGTCAGGGACTATCCCAGCATTTAAGAAACAGTTAGTATAGCTGGGACATGTTGGCGGGTGTAGTGGCCATTTAGCCATTTTGCATGTCAGTGATGATGGCATGTGCCTTTAAATTTTAAACTGCCCATTATATTGTGGGTGGGATTTATGACGTGTTTTTGGGTATGTTTGGAGCTTAGATACTTGTGCAGGTCTAGTTTTTTAGATAAGTTTGGAGACACGATGGAGGAGGTCAATCCTTTGACTTAATGTAGCGGCAGATTTTCACATTGTTGTTTGAAAGGAAAGTCCACACAATATCATCCTGAAGCAGTTCACACTGAAGAAGAGGTATCAGAGCATTAAGTAGAAGGATACCTCCGGCAGGGGGGTTAATTACGGAGCTCCTCTAGTATCTTTGGGCTGCTCCATGGCTGGAGTTGCAGCGAGCGACTCGCCAATCCGGCAAACACTCTCCAGCCCCTGCTCCCCGTCCACATCTGCTCCTGACGCTCCTTCCATCCCTCCCTGAGCCCCGGCTCTCCAACACACGCGGCACATGTAGTTGACATGAGCTTTGAACTCACGTTGATCATAGAATTTCTCACGACAGAGCGTGAGAAATTTGTGATCAGCTTGAGAATTTGGCCAGATGCATGATTCTCACGCTCAGTACGTGAGAGTTGGCAGCCCTGCTTTTGGCATGCTGGCCATCCTATCAGTCAAGGAACTGAGTGTAGAAGTCAGGGTGTTATGTGACCGTTGTACAGAGAGTTTGTGGGACTGCACTTTTGTATTTTAGGTTTTGGTCACCCTACCACAGGAAAGGTGCCATTAAGGTGGAAGTTGCAGGGAAGATTTACAAGGATGTTGCAAGGATTCGAGGGCCTGAGCTAGAGGGAGAGTTTCACAGGCTAGAACTTTATTCGTTGGGATGCAGAAAGTTGAGGTGATCTTATAAAAGTGTGTAAAATCACGAATCAACATGGTGAATGCACAAAGTATTTTTCCCAGGGCGAATGCTACAACAAAAATGCAATAAATTATCCATGGGTAGGGGATTCAAGAACTGGAGGGAAGAGTTTGAAGTGCGGTGAGTTTAATAGAAGGGCAACTTTTTCACACAGGGTGGGTGAGTATGCTGCCAGAGAAAGTCGTTGAGGCACAGTAGGATTTAACCAGGAATGCATTTTCAGACCAATCATGTTCAGTGACTTAATTATTGATTTTCCTTTTGTAATGCACTGATGACTGCTTTGGTTATATCCCCTCTGATAATATAACTCTCGTAGGATTTAGACATTTCCAGGTTAGGGCTAAGTTGATTGAAATGCATATTCAGACCAGTTGTGTTCAGTGACTTCATTTTACATCCTTCGTCTTCTCTTGCCTATGGCGTGCCCAGCCTAAAGTTGTAGGACAACTTGTTCTATTTGATCTTTTTTGATTGTGCACGCCGGTTTGATTGTATTTGTTGAAACAGGGCGAACAACATGAAGGTTGCAATGTCCCACCCCACTTTACATTAACGATATATAAAGGATGTTTAGACAGGTACAGTGCATTGGAAAGGTTTAGAGACAAATGTGACTAACTTAGATAAGGTTTGGACTAAGTTGGACCTGAATTTGTCAGCTGAATTTGTCACAATGTATCCCTTCTACTTTATTGATGGCATGGGTGAAGCTTTAACAGATGGATTGGTGGGAGGTGTATATTTTAAATAATTCAAATCGAATCTCTGCTCTTTTCGAGCCACCCATTCTTTTTTTATTGAAGATAAATCCAGAGCAGAATGGCAATGACTTTAGGGGCTGTCCCACTTGGGCGACCTAATTGGCGAGTTTAGGAGAGTTTGAAAAATATGTCATGTTGAAGACTTCCTTCGACTATGTAGCAGACCTTTGACTATGTTGAAGACTAGCTATGACTACCCTTGATTACCTGTGACTAACATGCTGACATACTACGACCTACTACGACTAAACCTATGAGTAAAAAAAGTATTGTTTTTTTTTACCATGGCCACCTTTTTTAACTCGCGGTCAGTTTTCAACACGTTGAAAAATACGCCACGACCTAGCTGAGTCCTCGAGTACACGGGGGCTACTCTCGAGCATGAAGGAGAGCTACAAAGACCTCCTACGACCTCGTGTCGACCATGCTGCTAGTATGAGTTGAGGGCAAACTTGTCAGATCTCGCGGATTAGGTCGTCCAAGTGGGACAGCCCCTTTACAAGGCATGTCAACTACTCAATTATTTTAAGGAGGCTCACAATGTGGTTTCCCTTTAAATTAAGGAAACTAAATGCAGATTAGGTGACTGTTTTATGGAATATCTGAGTTTCCAAGTCCCTATCAATTCTCCATCCTGCTCCCAGTCTGACCTTTATGTCTGTGGCTCCCAGCACTGTCCATTCACTGTATAAAAGACGGGTTGCACTTGAACCCGAGGGGGACCAGTATCCTGGCGGGGAAATTTGCAAAGGCTACTGGGGGGACTTTAAACTAGAACGGTTGGGGGGAACGACTCAAATAGAGAAAGCTAGTAGACCTGGTCTGAGGCAGGAAGCAGAGAAGGGACGCACTCAGACCCAACATGTAGGGGGGAAAGAAGAAACAAATAATAAACAGAGAATAAGAGGTGGTGGGTTTCTTAAATGTGTGAGCAGAGAGAAAGATGGGCATAAAATGAGGGTAGAAGCAATTGGTAGCAGGGTGAAAATTAATAGCGGCAGGCAGACAAATCCAGGGCAAAAATCAAAAGGGGCCACTTGTCAACATAATTGTATAAGGAGTAAGAGTGTTGTAAAAACAAGCCTGAAGGCTTTGTGTCTCAATGCGAGGAGCATTCGTAATAAGGTGGACGAGTTGAATGTGCAGATAGCTATTAATGACTCTGTTATAGTTGGGATCAAGGAGACATGGCTCCAGGGGGACCAAGGCTGGGAGCTGAACATCCAGGGATATTCAATATTCAGGAGGGATAGACAGAAAGGAAGAGGAGGTGGGGTAGCATTGCTGGTGAGAGAGGAGATTAATGCAATAGAAAGGAAGGACATTAGCTTGGAGGATGTGGAATCGATATGGGTAGAGCTGCGAAACTCTACCCATATCGGGGCAGAAAACGCTAGTGGGAGTTGTGTACAGGCCACCTAACAATAGTAGTGGAGTTGGGGTTGGTATCAAACAGGAAATTAAAAATGCGTGCAACAAGGGTAAAACAGTTATAATGGGTGACTTCAATCTACGTATAGATTTGGTGAATCAAATTGGCAGGGGTGCTGAGGAAGAGGATTTCTTGGAATGTATGCGGGATAGTGTTTTAAACCAACATGTAGAGGAACCAACGAGAGAGCAGGCTATTCTAGACTGGGTAATGAGGAAGGGTTAGTTAGCAGTCTTGTTGTGCAGGGCCCCTTGGGCAAGAGTGACCATAATATGGTTGAGTTCTTCATTAGGATGGAGAGTGACATAATAGTAAGATTAAACGAGAACTTACCAGTTTGAAGCTTGATCCTTATTTTATGAGGAGTTACGATGAGGGATTTCGTGAAGACACCGCTAGCACGCATGCGCGACATTCTTCAAAGCAGCGGTGTGGAATCACAGATAACAACAATGACTGAAGATAGTAAGATTAAAAGACATTAATATACCAGTTAACCTTATGATAGAGGGTTGGGAGCAGAGGGCACGAAACCCCTCATCGTAACTCCTCATAATATAAGGATCAAACTTCAAACTGGTAAGTTCTCGTTCAATCTTACTATTTTACTACGGAGTCAAGTGAGTGACTTCGTGAAGATTTCAAAGCTCTGTGATTCCATGCCCCGGACCACGTCCATGCTCTCACACTGCCGCAATTACTGATGGAGGAAGTATGTTAATGCATTTCAGACTTGAACAAGCAGAAAAATAATAACGTGTTTATTAAATACAAACAATAAACCCTTAACTCGGGGATAAACGTTTTATGGAACGGTACTTAATACTGATTCCGCAAACGTTGCGGGAGCAGCCACCGGGTTGTTATAAAACCGTTGAAAGGTTGTCTCACTGGCCCAGCCCGCGGTATCGAGGACATGATCCATGGGAACCTCCATGGTCCTCGCCGCTGATGTGGATGCAGCCCTAGTAGAATGAGATTTAAAAACGTTATATCGATACCTGCTGCACCCAACACCACCCTGAGCCACCTGGAGATTGTCTGCACCGTCACCCGGTGATGTGGGTTCTTGTAGCTGATGAACAGTCCCTGCTCCATCTTCCTGATGGTGCGTGTGACTTGATGGATGGCAATGCAGAGTGTAGCATCAGTGGGGTATGCTCGGAATTCCAGTTGCAGCCCTGTAGATCCCGGTCTGTGCTGCTTAAGCAACTCCTCTATAAAGAAGGTTACTTTCTCAGGGGTCGAGACCATACTGTCCAATCTCAGTTTCTGCAAAGTCTGGACCCGTTGTGCAGTGGTCAGTGCCATCAACATCACCACTTTGTAGGTGAGTCTGTCCAGTGGTAACCCCATCATGGGCAACCAGCTCCTGAGCAGGGTCAATACCACCCCTACATCCCATGTAATGTTGTATCTGGGTCGAGGAGGGTTAGTATTGAAAATACCCCTCATAAATTTTGACACCAGCTGGTGCGATCCCACTCCTATATTGAGGTAGAACGATAGTGCACTCCTGGCACTATTTATGCCACTGTAGCTGAGTCCCTCATCAAAATGAAGGCCCGCGAGGAATTACAATACGTTACAGATCGTGGCAAAGTCGTAGATTGTCTTCGTCCGACTGCAGTAGGCTTTTCATTTCTTGATGTGGGTTAGGTACTGCTTCCTAGTGGATTCTCTGCATGACGCCGATATGATGTCCATGGCCCTGGATGAGAGTCCGAACTCCAGCAGCGGCCTCTTCAGAACCTGCAAGCCCACAGGTTCAGATGATCATGGCACGGATGACACTCCCCAGTGATGGGGTTGGTGACCAAATTTGGGCTTTTGGTGATTTGTGTCCATGGTATTTTAACATATTGAGGACAACCGGGTACCATGTTTGTGTAGGCCGGTCAGGTATTATCAGAATGCCTGTTGCAGAATCCAGTTGGATTTTCTATAATACCCGACTGATGAGGCAGAATGGGGGAAATGCATAGAAAAACCATTTCCCCCAATGGAGCGAGAATGCATCCATTGCTACTGCCCCAGGATCTGGTTCCCAAGATACATATGTTGGTATCTGATGGTTCAATCTGGATGTAAAAAGGTTGATATCTGGTGTTCCAAATTTAGCTATAATTTTAGCAAATATTTGGGGGTTCAACATCCACTCAATGTTGTCATTGAATACTCGTGACCTGGTGTCCGCCACTGTATTGAGCTTACCCGGAAGGTTAGTAGCTGATATCCAAATATTTATTTCAATACACCAGAGCCAAATTGTATTTGCCAATTCATCACAAGATATTGACTTGATACCACCCATATGGTTTAAATATGCCACCACAGTGGTATTATCTATTTGAAGACGGACATGCATATGATGTAAATTCGTGCAGTTTGCCCGCAGCCCATGAAATGCTCCCAGCATTTCCAAATAGTTTATACCTTGTGACTCAAGAAGGGTAGATTCGTGCAAATCCCATCTGCCACCACAACTGGAGGTGGTGTCAGTAGCTCCCCAGGCTTGAGCGCTTGCGTCGGTTTGTAACACGACTGATGGGTTGGATATAATGATGGGATTAAAACAATCACTAATATTGCTTACCCACCAGTGTAGCTCAATTTTTGCCTTGATCGGCAGCTGCATAGCTGCTGTCAAAATGTCCAGCATTGGCTTTTAATGCTGAGATTTTTGCTCTTTGCAAGTTTTGATAATGTAATGGCCCAAATTGTGCATCTGGAAATGCAGTTACAAGTTTTCCAATTACCTTAACAGTGTGTCTGATGTTACATGTCTATTATATCTATTGCTTTGCTGGCTGGGATAGTGACAATCATATGATTGGTGTTAATAGTGAATCCCAGATAGTCCATAACCACAGATGGGTTGAACTTAGATTTGTCTGGATGGATAACAAACCCTAGTTTCTAAAATAATGTTTTGGTAGCTGTTACTGCTAGTTCAGCTAGTTCAAGAGTTTTCCCCAGAATTAAGATATCATCTAAATACGCCATTACTATGTGATTTTGTTGTCTAGGGGATGCCAATATTGGTTTTTAAATTTTTGTAAATAACCTAAGGGCTGTGGTAAGTCCATTGGGTAGGGCTTTGTATTGCCACAATTGCCCCATCCAGACAAATTTTAAGAATTTCCAGTGATGTTTCTTTATAGGTACTGAATAGTATGCATCTTTTAAATTGATGCATGCCATAAAGTACCCTCATGAAATCAGCTGTTTAGCCATTTCAAATGTCTCCATTTTGAAATGGGTATATTGTACAAAGGCAATGATAATTCGACATCCACCATCTTTTTTGGTTTTAGGAAAGATGTTATACACAAACACAAGAGGTTCATGTGTCATTTTCTCTATTACCCCCTTGGCATATAGCCTTAATATTTCTACGTCCTTCCTCTTTCTCTTTTTGAGAAAGTGCAAATTTCCGGTCAGCTACATGTTGAGTCGGGGGAAGATGCCCATTTATGAATCCAATCTCATAACCCTGAATACTTTGTAAAATAAAGAATCCGAATCCGAAGTTACAGCATCCCATGCATCCCAGAATGCACGCAATCTCCCTCCTACTTGTGAGGTTATGCATGCAGCACTCTCAAGAGAATCAGACCCCTTTACCTCCATGGTTACCGGCAGGGCTTGATGTTCTGGGCTTTTGCTGGACATTGTGTTGCTGGGGTGGGGGGTTGGCGCATCTTCCATGCTGGCCCTGCCCTAAAAAAGGGTTCTGCTGATAGGTGTGGTCGGTGGATATGCTCTTGGTGCTCTGTCGGGTTGTCCCAGAGGCCTGGTATTTGCGTATGGATGGTGCCTCCGATATGCCTGTGGCTTGGCTGATGACGGAGGTTTCATTAATCCAACTGCTTTGGCCTCCTCATCTAATTCTTTGACCTGTTTAGGCAGGTCCTCCCCAAACAGCTGTCTTGGCGGCGGTGTAGCAGAGGCTTTGCACAGTCCTGCAAATTTAGGGTTAAGTGTGGGCCGGATGGAGCTTTTTCTGAAACAGTTGATCTCATATTGTGTATTACACAATAGAGCCAGAGCATCTTGTTGCTCCTCTGTCATATCTGTCCCGTCCAGGGTTCAGGCAAATGCCTGATGTCAACAGCTTGAGGATCTTCTGAATTTTCAGCTCATGGGCCCCGATTCCGGGACTAATCTTCCCCCAGATGGGAGTGTTGACTGTTGGGACATTCAGTGATACACAATTACCTCCACTCTTCTTCCGGAATTTCTGGATCTGCTGGTTCCTGTGCCAACCCCTCTTCAAAGTCAGCTAACCGCTGACTCCTGGCGCTGCCGACGGATGAGGGAGAAATACTCGGTGGACCCGCAGTACGGCTCCTAGATCGTAGGGACCCCCATTCTTGATGTTCCAGGTCCCGCTCGAGCAGCTGTTCGATAATTTGCTCCATCCGGGCCATGCGACCGCTGCCGCTATCTGCGGACGGCAAGCCGACTTCTCCTGGTTCTCCAGAACAACTGGGGCTTCTGCCAACGGACCGCACGTCGTAGACGTGATGTCGATGGTACGTTGGCAGGTAGTCGCTGCCTGCCGCTCCTGCGGAGCTACACGACTCCCGCGTGGACATGCCGCTAGTCCGCCGTCTTCCGGACTGTAGCGTTCCGCCTGTCTGGCATGACAGTAGTGGAGGCAAGTCGGTGCCGGCCGCCGCAGCGGGGCTCCCCGACATCCGCGCGGGCTTACCGCCAGACCCGGTTATACGGGTCTGAGACAGCGCATGGTCGCTGCCTGCCGCCTCAGCGGGGCCACACGACCGAAATACACTGCCACCGGCCTGCATTCTGGCAGCCTGTCCCGGTGTTGAGCCAGTACCTCCCGCTCCAGCGGGGCTCCCCGACTTCCCAGCAGGTCCATCACCGGTCGACAATCTGGCAGACTTCTCCGGTGGCATGTTGATGCCGGCTGCTGCAATGGGGCTCGACCTGGATACGGCTTTCCCCCTGGTCTGCCCTCTGGAGACCTGTAGCGCAGGGGAAACAGAACGTGCCGCTGTCCGTGGCACAATATTACGCACCTGTTTGCCGCTAGCCCTTAGTTGTTTGGGCGATAGCGGCAGGGAGTCAGGGTCTACACTACCCTGCTCCAGCGTGGTGCTCCGACCAACATACAGCTCCTTACTCTGCTGTGGTGGAGAGTCGGGCCTTGTCAACTGCACAGGGCTCCCCAACTTCGACTTTTTCCCCACCCGCAAAGCGGGTGCTGCCGATGTTGCGGGCAGCTCCGAGGATAACGGCCGCTGACTTCCCTCCAAAGTCCCACGGCCCTTGGAGGCTTTCGCCTTTCCTTTCTTCGACTCCATGGTACCTGTAAGTAAATAATTTTCTCACAGGGACAACCAGCTCAAGGTTGGTTAAAACTTACCTTGAAACCTCTTTTGAAGGTGTTGTTGGGGAAGCGCACTCACCGCTCCAGCTGTCGACTGCAAATACGAGCGAAGATATGTCGCGCATGTGACTCTGAAGTAAAATTAAGTGAGAAACAAGGGTTCTGAGCTTACACAAAGGTAACTTTAAAGGTATGAGACGTGAATTGGCCAAGATAGACTAGCAAGTGATTCTTAAAGGGTTGACAGTGGATGTGCAATGGAAGGTATTTAAAGACGGCACGGATAAACTACAACAATTGTTCATCCCAGTTTGGCAAAAGAATAAATCAAGGAAGGTAGTGCATCCATGGATAACAAGGATTCATGGATAACAAGGATAACAAGGGAAATCAGGGATAGTATAAAAACAAAAGATGAAGCACACAAATTAGTCAGAAAAAGCAGCCTACCAGAGGACTGGGAGAAATTCCTGCAGAGGAGGACAAAGGGCTTAATTAGGAAAGGAAAAGTAGATTATGAAAGAAAACTGGCAGGGAACATAAAAACTGACTGCAAATGTTTTTATAGGTATGTGAAGAGAAAGAGATTAGTTAAAACAAATGTAGGTCCCTTGCAGTCAGAAACAGGTGAATTAATCATGGGGGACAAGGACATGGCAGACCAATTGAATAACCACTTTATCTATGTCTTCCTTAGTGAAGACAGAACCAATCAGCCGGAAATAGCAGGAGACCGGGGTTCAAATAAGATGGAGGAACTGAGTGAAATCCAGGTTAGCCGGGAAGTGATGTTGGGTAAATTGAACGGATTAAAGGCCGATAAATCCCCAGGGCCAGATGGTCTGCATCCCAGAGTACTCGAGGAAGTAGCCACAGAAATAGTGGATGCATTAGTGATAATTTTTAAAATCTCCTTAGATTTTGGAGTAGTTCCTGAGGATTGGAGGGTAGCTAATGTAACCCCACTTTTTAAAAAAGGAGGGAGAGAGAAAACGGAGAATTACAGACCAGTTAATCTAACATCGGTAGTGGGGAAACTTGCTAGAGTCAGTTATTAAAGATGGGATAGCAGCACATTTGGAAAGTGGTGAAATCATTGGACAAAGTCGGCATGGATTTACGAAAGGTAAATCATGTCTGACAAACCTTATAGAATTTTTCGAGGATGTAACTAGTAGAGTGGATAAGGGACAACCAGTGGATGTGTTATATCTAGACGTTCAGAAGGCTTTTGACAAGGTCCCACATAAGAGATTAGTATACAAACTTAAAACACATGGTATTGGTGGTTCAATATTGATATGGATAGGGAACTGGCTGGCAGAGAGGAAGCAAAGGGTAGAAGCAAACGGGTCCTTTTCAGAATGGCAGGCAGTGACCAGTGGGGTACCGCAAGGCTCAGTGCTGGGACCCAGCTATTTACAATATATATTAATGATTTGGACAAGGGAATTGAATGCAACATCTCCAAGTTTGCGGATGACACTAAGCTGGGGGGTAGTGTTAGGTGTGAGGAGGATGCTAGGAGGCTGCAAGATGACTTGGATAGGCTGGGTGAGTGGACAAATGCATGGCAGATGCAGTATAATGTGAATAAATGTGAGGTTATATGAGGATAAATGCAAAAACAGGAGGGTAGACTATTATCTGAATGGTGGCAGATTAGGAAAAGGGGAGATGCAACGAGACCTGGGTGTCATGAAAGTAGGCATGCAGGTGCAGCAGGCAGTGAAGAAAGCAAATGGTATGTTAGCATTCATAGCAAAAGGATTTGAGTATAGGAGCAGGGAGGTTCTACTGCAGTTGTACAGGGTTTTGGTGAGACCACACCTGGAGTATTGCGTACAGTTTTGGTCTCCAAATCTGAGGAAATACATTCTTGCCATAGAGGGGGTACAGAGAAGATTCACCAGACTGATTCCTGGGATGTCAGGATTTTCATATGAGGAAAGACTGGATAGATTTGGCTTGTACTTGCTAGAAATTAGAAGATTGAGGGGGGATCTTACAGAAACATACAAAATTCTTAAAGGGTTGGACAGGCTAGATGCAGGAAGATTGTTCCCGATGTTGGGGAGGTCCAGAACAAGGGGTCATAGTCTAAGGATAAGGGGGAATTCCTTTAGGATCGAGATGAGGAAAACATTTTTCACGCAGAGAGTGGTGAGTCTCTGGAATTCTCTGCCACAGAAGGTAGTTGAGGCCAGTTCATTGGCTATATTTAAGAGGGAGTTAGATGTGGCCCTTGTGGCTAAAGGGATCAGGGGGTATGGAGAGAAGGCAGGTACAGGATACTGAGTTGGATGATCAGCCATGATCATATTGAATGGCGGTGGAGGCTTGAAGGGCCGAATGGCCTACTCCTGCACCTATTTTCTATGTCTATGTTTCTATGTTTCACAAGTTTGAGAAACAACCTCATTCGACCCATTTTCAAATTCAATCATTTTGGATATGTTTTTTCCACTGATGCTGTCTAATCTTTCCAATAATTCTGATTTATATTTCACAGCTTCTAAACACTACTTTGTTTCCTTCTCTCATCTCTCTTTCTCTCTGCCTTTATTAACATGTTGATCAAATGGCTTCATTAGTGACGTGTCACCATAGCAATCCCAACCTCACCTATACAATATATTATCTTTACCCCTTCCACTCTCCATTTAAGGGTGCATCAAGCTTTTATTGAATGCAATATTTTTTTTATCTTGGAGTTAACATTTGTCGGGGGTGATAAAACACTGAAAATAAAAGCCAAGAAACCCGAGATTCACGAGGGCTAGATTTATGCCATAGACAAAACAGCGTATTGGAAAGGCAAAGACTTGGCCCAGCACAGTCATTCCTCCTTGATCCCACTACTATATATTGGCGTGACCAAGCACAGATGGCAGCACCTTGCGACAGCGGTCTCAGCAGTCCGTCTGACTTTTCTTTCTTTTTGTCCTGTTAGGTGTATGTTTTGGTTTTAGTTTTATATTCTTTTTAGCTGTGTATATGTGAGGGGAAAGGGGGAAACTTTTTAATCTCTTCCCTGTACGGGGATCCGACTTTTTCTTTGTCGAGTCTCCGTTGTCGTTGGAGCCTAACATCATGGAGCTGGCGCCCTCCAACCAGAATCGACCTGGGGCTCCAGTCACAGAGCCTGCAGACTCACCATCGCGGAGCTGGCTGACTTTGGAGCGCGGAGCGCTGTGGTGGCGTGCGGCTGTGACCCGGCTTCGGAGGCTTTGGCTGCAGGCCCTGTGGACGATAACATCGGGAGTTCACAGGTCCCTGGTGGGAGACCGCTTTTTGGAGCTTTCGCAATGGCAATCTTCGCCCGCCCGAGTCGAGGGGTTTGAATCAACCCGGAGCGGGGCCTTACATCGCCCGGTGCGGCTTAAATGGCCGCGGGACTTGCCATCGCCGGCCGGGAGCTCTAACATCAAGAGCCTCGATCAGCTCGATGCAGCAGTTTGACTGCTTGACTGCGGGAGAACAATAAAGTACAGAGAAGAGATAAGACTTTTGCCTTCCATCACAGTGAGGAGGTGTTTGGAGATTCAATGTGATGGATGTTTGTGTGGAATTGTGTGTTTTGGTTTTTATGTTGTTAAGAGTGCAGAAACGTAATTTAGTTTGAACCTATGTTTAATTGACAATAAACGGCATTCAGATTCAGTTTCGCTGATCGTTTTGTGAACACCTTCGTCCAGTCTGCCTTGGCCTACGTGATCTCCCTGTTGCCAAACATTTTAAATCCCCTTCCCATTCCCATACTGATCTTTCAGTCCTGGGCCACCTCCATTGTCATAGTGAGGCCAAACGTAAATGGGAGGAACAGCACCTCTTATTTTGCTTGGGCAGACGTACAACCCAGTGGTATGAATATTGATTTCTCTAACTCCAAGTAACCCTTGCATCTCCTCTCTCTGACCCTTCCCCATCTAGTCTTCATATTAGTTTCACTGTTGTTCTGTTGAATTTCAGTGTCTTAACTTACCAGAGCCAACAATGGACCATTGTGGGCTTCACCTTTCCTCAATTATTGTTGCTTTTTGCATATCTTCCATTAATTTGTCCAATATCTGTTGTCTCCCTTTCCCCTGACTCTCAGTCTAACGAAGGGTCTCGACCCGAAACGTCACTCCTTTTCTCCAGAGATGCTGCCTAACCCGCTGAGTTACTCCAGCCTTTTGTGTCTGTCCTCCATGAATCCTGGCTCTAGTTACTCATTCAAACCCATGATCTGGCCCACATTCGTAACTTGTTCTTCATGACCCTCGTGTCTCCAAACTCAATTTCACAGCCTGCCAGCACAATGCATCAAATGTATCTATTTCATGGCAAACGGAGTTTGCCAGGCATCTCAAGAAAGAAATACGCAATATTTGGCAATACTACCGGTAATCCATGGCCAACCTTGAGCTTACATTTTCACAGATAGTAAACTGCTGGATAATGTTGACTTCATGTACTTCACGTAATTCAATTTTCACAGTGCACGTAGTTAGTGATTGCATTGAATTATTTTCCCAATAAAAATGAGACACACATGACCTTTTGAACTCAAGCAATTTTGTAGTACTCATATTTAATGGTGGCATAACAGTTCATAGGTCTGAAAAAGAGACGGATGCGATAACATGGCTTCAGAATAAAATTCCTTTTCTTTGTTTTAGCCCACGCAATTGAGTATGGGTCAAACCCAATAAAAATAATACTATGTGGCTGTATCATTTAGTTAGCCACCATTTATACAACATACAAATGTTATTTACTAGACTGGGGCTTTGCTGGTTTAGTTCTAAATCCCTTTTGAGCAACTGTAGCAGTTTCTTGTATTTAGATCACAACCCTATTTGTGCTGGGTTATTAGGTTCCAAAAAGTAAACGGGAGATTAATAGTGCACAGTGGAGTGACTGAAATGAGTAAAGCTACAATTCATTTATATCAATATTAACCTTTTCAATGAGCTTCAGGAGAGAGAAGTGGGGTGTAATAGTCAGTACATGTATAGTTCTTGAACAGAATTTAGGGCACTGAGATAAAAGCCCAGTTTCGTAATTAAAATGTGAAAATATTTTTTTTATAGGTGATCTCTCAGATGTAAAAAAATATTTTGATTACACTGGAAGACATTAAGACACTCGCAGAATGGGAGTAATGAAAGATTCATTTCAATGGAGATAAAAACAATAAAGTGGCTACATTCTCCTTGGAGAAATAAAGCCTTCAAGGGACATTTGCATATTGTTAAAATAGATTAACAGACCTAAAAATAAGCTCCGAAAGTTAGTATTGAAGGAGAGTGATTTACTATTTGTGTATTTTCTGACTCGTGTAACAGCAATCCCATTGTTTCCATTCCCCTGACCCCTTGTCATGTGACTGGCTGGGGTTTCTCTGGGTGCACTAGTTTCCTCCCACAATCCAAAGATGTGCAGGTTTCTAAATGAATTGGCCAGTGTAAAATTGCCCCGAGTGTGTTGTGTACAGGTGGTTGTTGGTCGATGTTGACTTGGTGGGCCGAAGGGTCTGTTTCTATGCTACATCTCTAAACTAAAACAATATTTCAATAATTGGTGATCCAGTGTATAAGAAAAGCTCATCATGAATCATTTTCTCTTGTGCCTTGTTCCCCGATTTATAGAACCCATGATTCTGTCTGCATCTAACTAGTTTCTCAACTTGCCCCACTACTTTTGACAAATTATGTACATGTTCTACGAGATCTTTTCCTGTATATTTTTTGAAGAATTGTCCTCTCTTGTTGAGAATGCCTCTTCTCAATTTTCGTGCTAAAAATAAGTAGAGGATGAGAGGGGATCTTATAGAAACATATAAAATTATTAATGGATTGGATGGGCTAGATGCAGGAAAAGATTTCCCGATGTTGGGAGAGTCCAGAACCAGGGTAATCAGCCATGATCATAATGAATGGTGGTGCTGGCTCAAAGGGCCAAATGGCCTACTGCACATTTTTGTGATGTTCCTACTTTAAATGTTCATCAAGTTTTATCTCACCGTTCCACCAACCTGCCTCGTTGAATTTTGTCCCGATTCGCCACACGGTTCGCTAAATAATTAAACTTTGTCTAAAACAAATGGAGGGATTTGGCTTATATTCCAGAGGAATAGAATTAAAAAGCAGAGAGAATGCAAGTTTAATTTGAGAGTTTCTGGAAATTCTGAAGTGCAATTAACTAGTGTTTGCTGTTTCTCATGCAGGCAGCAAGCCAACTTTGAGCAGGCTGCTAATGTACACATTTGTGACCATCGTTAATTTGGTTGTTATGTACTTGCATTACTCAGAATGGGGCTGATCATGAACAGCAGCAACCACTGGAAGATAATACACATACCTTCTACAGCAGCTGGTGGGTGTTTGTAGAAGTTATTCTGGCTTCACTGATAATGACAGAATGTAGGGAAGAGCATTTTTCAAGATTTTCTTAATGCCCTGGAGACATTAGTGATGTTGTAGACTGTGATGCACTTCTATTTGTGGTATACCACCAAATACTTTGCTACCTTCAGGTGTGTGCCCACCAGCAACCTCTCTATCAGGATTATAATGTTTAACATTCTTAAGTTTGCTTTATTCCATACACTTTAACTGGTGTAAGTTTCACACCAACATGTTGCTGCTTTTGCACTGCATTTAATTCATCTTGTTTAAGAAGGAACAGCAGATGCTAGAAAATCGAAGGTAGACAAAAGTGCTGGAGAAACTGAGCGGGTGCAGCAGCATCTATGGAGCGAAGGAAATAGGCAACTTTTTGGGCCGAAACCCTTCTTCAGACCGGTGGGGGGGGGGGGGGGGGGGGGGGGGGGCAGGGAGAAGAAAGGAAAATGGAGGAGGAGTAGCCCGAGGGCTGAGGGAGAGCTAGGAAGGGGAGGAGACAACAATGGCTTACGGAATTGGAATAATTCAATGTTCAGGCCAACGGGATGCAGACTGCCCAAGCAGAATATGAGGAGCTAGTCCGCCAATATTGATGTTGCTCACTCTGGCCATGGAGAAGGCCCAGGACAGAGAGGTCCGATATGGAATGGGAGGGGAAGTTGAAGTGCGGAGCCACCGGGAGGTCAGGTTGGTTAATGTGGACCGAGCGGAGGGGTTCGGCGAAATGATGTAGATCAGCTGACATCTAGAGCAGCGGATGCAATAGATGAGGTTGGAAGAGATGCAGGTGAACCTCTGTCACACCTGGAACGACTGCTTGGGTCCTTGAATGGAGTCGAGGGGGGAGGTAAAGCGATAAGTGTAGCACCTCTTGCAGTTGCAAGGGAAAGTGCCCGGGGAGGGGGTGGTTGACAAGGGAGTTATGGAGGGAGCGGTCTTTGCGGAAAGGAGACGGGGGGAGATGGTAGGAGGTAGCGAAACTGACGGAGGACTATTTGTTGTATTGATGGCTAGTGGGGTGAAAGGTGAGGACTAGGGCGATTCTGCCTTTGTTGCAAGTGGAGGGGATGAGGAGAGAGAACAGTGTTACGGGGTATGGAAGAGATCCTGGTGCGAGCCTCATCTATAGTAGGGGAGGGCAACCCCCGTTCCCTGAAGAATGAGGACATTTCCGATGCCCTGCAGTGGAACACCTCATCCTGGGAGCAGATGCGGCGTAGACGGAGGAATTGGGAGTAGGGGATGGAGTCCTTACAGGAAGCAGGGTGGGAAGAAGAGTAGGCAAGGTAACCATGGGAGCCAGTGGGTTCATAGTGGATGTTGGTCAGAAGTCTATCATCTGCGATGGAGATAGAGAGGTCAAGAAATAGTAGGGAAGTGTCGGAAATGGTCCAGGTATATTTGAGTGCCAGATGGAAGTTAGTAGTAAAGCGGATGAAGTCAGTCAGTTGTGTGTGAGTGCAGGTGGTAACACCAAAGCAATCGTCGATGTAACGGAGGTAGAGGTCAGGGATGGGAACCTGGTACGGCTCGAACAAGGATTGTTCGACGTACCCGACAAAGAGGCAGGCATAGCTGGGGCCCATGCGCGTGCCCATAGCTACGCCTTGTATTTGGAGGAAATGGGAGGAGTCAAAGGAGAAATTATTGAGGGTAAGGACCAACTCCACTAGGAGGAGGAGAGTATCAGTGGATGGGTATAGGTTGTTTCTCCGGTCGAGGAAGAGTCGGAGGGCTTTGAGACCCTCCTGGTGGGGGATGGAGGTGTAGAGTGACAGGACGTCCATGGTGAGGATGGGGGCCTAGAGAATGGAATGCGCAGAGACGACGGAGAGTGGCTGAGGTGTCTTGAACATAGGTAGGGAAGGATTTAACCAAGGGGGATAGGATGGAGTCAAGGTATGTGGAAATGAGTTCGGTAGGGCACGAACAGGCAGAGACAATGGGTCTACCGGGACAATCAAATTTGTGGATTTTGGGGAGAAGGTCAAATCGGGCCATGAGGGGGTTGGGGAACGACGTGGTTGGAGGCTCGGTGGGGCAGGGAGCCAGAGTTGATGAAATCGGTAATGGTGCTAGAGATAGTGGCCTGGTGCTCGTCAGTGGGGTCATTATCCAGACTACCATGAAACCTCCCTTGTCGGCGGGTTTGATAACCCAGTCTGGTTTGTTGCAGAGTGAGTCGATGGCAGTATGTTCTGGGTGGGAGAGATTGGAGTGAGACAAGGGAGTGGAGAAGTTGAGGCGGTTGATATCGCGACGGCAGTTTTGGATAAAAAGTTCTAGCCGGAAGGTCATGAGGAGGGGTCCATGAGGAGGGGGTTCGTTGGAGATGGGAAAAGGGATCATCAATAGGGGGCGAGGACTCCTTCCCATGGAAAAACGTGAGGCGGAGGCGACAGTAGAAGAGCTCCAAGTCGTGGTGGGCACGGAACTCATTGAGGTGGGGACGGAGGGGGACAAAGGTAAGACCTCTGCTGAGGACCGATCTTTCAGTGTCGGAAAGGGGGAGGTTGGGGGATGATGGTGAACACATGGCAGGGATGAGGGTTGGGGCCGGAGGAAGGCAGGTGAGTGGACTGAGGTCGGGGCTATGCCTGGTGGGGGGGTAGTGGGTGGTCAGGGGGTGGAGGGGTATGAGGACTGTAGTGTGGGTGTGGAAGAGCAGCGGTCAAATAGTTTGAGGGGGATGGGGAAGACCCACTGGAACAGCCACTGAGGCTACCAGGGTTCGGGTGACTAGCACTAGGACCCAGTGCAGTCAAACCCAGGAGAGTGGGAGGTAGCAGCGTGGAGGCTTCAGGCCCGGTGCGTAGTCCAGGCTGCAGGTAAGGTGACGGCTCCGGGCTGCTGGAGGGCGGTGGAATGGTGATGGTCGGCGGAACCGATGGTAGGCATCCACGGGCAGTAGAGTACGGGTCGGCGGGTGATGCGTGGGAGGTCCCGGTGGGCGGATGGTCGGTGGGGCGGCACAGTTCGGCCAGCCCAGTGAGGCAACAAGGTGAGTAGGGCGCGGTGCGGTGGCCATGTTCGATGGGCCCCGGTCCGGCGGCGACGTTCAGTACGTCCGGTCCGGTGGCGATGTTGGATGGGCCGGGTGTTACGGCGATGTTGGATGGGCCCGGTGCGGCGATGAGGTTAGGCGGTCCCGGAGGGCGGCGAGGTTCGGCGGTCGCGTAATATGGCGATAGTCGGAAGAATCGAGGGGAGGGGGGGATATACAGAGTTACCAATGAGGCAGCGAGGCTGGGCATCATCGGTAGGCCAGTGAAGGTCGGCGGCAGCATCGATGTGGAGGTCGGCGAAGGCGGCGTCTTGGTGAGCCTTGGAGCTGCTCCTCGTGGCCAAGATGGCGTAGCAGGACTCGAGCAGGTGGCGCGGGCCAGAGTTGGGGTCCGGAGCCTGCAGGCGGTCAAGTCGCGGAGTGTCGGCGGCAGGAATGGCCTGGAGGCGGGCTAGTTTCAGGTCCTTGGTGGAGTTAAGTTGGACCAGGAATCATTGATTGAAGAGGTGGATCTTCCAGCAGATGAAATAGAGTTGTGGTCCATTGCAGGTCTGGGTGAGTGAGGCCCGAAGTTTCGGGAGAGTCAAAGCGAGATCCTGCTGGTGCTGGCGCATTGCAGCCAGGTTTGATCTCAGTGCTCAGTTGGAGAATTGTTGAGTATGGCGGCAGATAGCCAGTCGATATCGATAGTCCGGCTTGGGACTGAACTGGGAGGTAGGGAACTGAAGCTGGAAGCCATGAGTTATGAGATGGAGGCACAGGCATGTCCCGAGGAAGCAAATGTGGCTGTGGTATCGGGTCTGGGTTAGGATGTGGTCATAGAGTTGGAGGGAAGGGGGAATCACAGAGGGGGAGCAGTTAGAGAGGAGTTTGCAAAACTGTCTCTGGAGGGAGGAGGAGATCTTCTTCAAAGGAGGCATACCTTGAGAAGATTTTGCTTAATTCATCTTAACAAGTACATCATGTAGAATCTTTCTCAACACTAACTGAAACAATTCCTTCTGTTTAGCAGGGCAAGGTACCTAAATAGTAGCTGGGCAGAAATGCTAAAAAATATATATAATTGCATTAAGTGCATATATAATCTTTATGTTCAAATCTTCCTCTTTCCACAAACTTTCTGGATTTACAAGCTGCACGTGGTACAAGCTTGGAGATGCAATGTTGTAATAGAGTCATAAAGTGTGGAAACGGCCACTTCAGCCCACCTTGCCCATACACTGGCCAACATGTCCCAGCTACACTCGTCCCACCTGCCAGCATTTGGTCAATATCCCTCCCAACCTGTCCTATCCATGTTGAACAAAAGACAGTACGCATTGGCACTGGTGGTGATGGTGGAGGTAGATATGATAGTGACGTTTAAGAAGCTTTTAGATAGGCACATGGAATTTGCAGGGAATGGAGGGACATGGATCAAACCCCTGTCTCACGGTGCGAGTTGACCCACGAGTGACCCAGAGATGTCACTCGCAGTAATCACGTACACTAAACGTAGCGGGAACGTCGGAACTCTTGCGAGCAACTTAGCGACTCGTGGTGCTAACGGCAGGTACCCGTGAAACTTGGTAACTCGTGAAAAAAATCAAACATGTTTGATTTTTTCCACGAGTCAAATTTACAGTTCAAGTTAAAAATTGAAACATTTTAAACTCGTTTATAACGTGGTGGCCCGTACGTTTACCTTAAGTGATTCGTGAGTCTACCGTGGGAACTCTTAACACAGCGGGCAGGCAGCATCTCTGGAGAGAAGGAATGGGTGACGGGATGACATTTCCAAATTTCTCCAGCCCCATGTGTTCACTTTTTTCAACTAGCATCTGCCCTTTCTTGTGTATGACATTATTTGTATTTACAGTGCCTTGTGTCTTGGCAATTCATGATTCACACACACACACAGACAATGCTGGGGTAACTCACACACAAACACACACACACACACACACACACACACACACACACACACACACACACACACACACACACACACACACAATGCTGGGGTAACTCACACACAAACACAATGCTGGAGTAACTCTCACACACACACACACACACACACAATGCTGGAGTAACTTACACACACACACAATGTTGGAGTAACCCACACACACACACGCGAACAATGCTGGAGTAACTCTCGCACACACACAATTCTGGAGTAACTCAGCGGGTCAGGCAGCATCTCCGGAGAGAAGGAATGATGATGTCTCGGGTCAAGACCCTTCCTTAGACCACTACCCAGAGATGCTGCCTGTCCCGCTGAATTACTCCAGCATTTCGTCTATCTTTAAACCAGCATCTGGACTTCCTTCCCACATAATAACCAATGAGATTCCCCACTAAACTTCCGTGTCCTCATTGTTCCCCTCTCTGTCTGCCCCAGACCTGTGTATATGTATATGTGTATATGCATATGTATATGTGTATGTGTATATGTATATATACTTTGCGTGGTTCCTGGGGTACCTACTTCTGGGTAACTCCGCGAAATATCATCCCCCTGCATTTCAAATCTAAATCTCTCGTGTATATGTATATATATATATATATATATATATATATATATATGTATATATATATATATATATATATATATGTATATATATATATGTATATATATGTGTATATATGGATATGTGTGTGTGTATTTGTGTGTGTATGTCTCTGTCTGTGTGTATCTTTGTGTATGTGTCTGCTGTCGGGTCCTGGCGGCCGCTCAAGGACAGTCACCCGAGCTGCTTCCTTCCTCGGAAGTGGCGGCCAGTTCTGCTGTCTGTGTGTGTCTGTGTGTATTTGTGTGTGTGTGTCTCTCTGTCTGTGTGTATCTGTGTGTGTGTGTGTCTGCTGTCGGGTCCCGGCGGCCGCTCAAAGTCAGTCACCCGAGCTGCTTCCTTCCTCGGAAGTGGCGGCCAGTTCTGCTGTCTGTGTGTGTCTGTGTGTATTTGTGTGTGTGTGTGTGTCTCTCTCTCTGTCTGTGTGTATCTGTGTGTATGTGTGTGTCTGCTGTCGGGTCCCGGCGGCCGCTCAAAGTCAGTCACCCGAGCTGCTTCCTTCCTCGGAAGTGGCGGCCAGTTCTGGTGTGTGTGTCTATATCTGTGTGTGTGTGTCTGTATCTGTGTGTGTGTCTGCTGTCGGGTCCCGGCGGCCGCTCAAAATCTGTAACCCGAGCCGCTTCCTTCCTCGGAAGTGGCGGCCAGTTCTGCTGTCTGTGCCCGGAGCGCTGCGGCTGCCACCCAAGCTAATTCACTCCCTGGCCACAATAAAACCATATAGCAATGACAGCACGGAAACAGGCCATCTCTGCCCTTTTACTCCGTGCCGTTTACTGTCACCTAGTCCCATCTACCTGCACTCAGACTGGAGCGTGGCAAGTGGGTTACTGACCCCAATCCCCTCCTTCACAACGCCAGACTCCCCAAATACTATGAACTGAGCACTTCCCCCCCCACCCCGGGAAATACAGTATTTAAAAACATAAAGCACCAAGAAATGCACTTACCACGTTATTGGTTACTGGAGGGTGCGCATTTTTCCTTTGCAGGTCGCATTAATAGATGCGGCCGCGCTGAAATAACTCAAAGCCACAGGATGGAGATGTATTTTAACATTGTTGCTTTATTAAAACATACCTTAATTCACGGTTGGCTCAAGAGCAACGGGAGAGGAATTTGGTAACTCGGAGGAGGAACTTGGAACATCGCAGAAATGACATACCCGTGGGAACTCGGTTAAACACTTGAACATAAACTTGAAGGCTCGTACACAACCACGAGTCTTTCACTCCGGGTACCTCGTGGGTCAACTCGCACTGTGAGACAGGGCCATTACTTGCAGGCATGATGAGATCAGTTAAGCTAAGCATCACATTTGGCACAAACATTGTGGGCCGAATGGCCCAATCCTGTCCTGTACTATTCTACGTTATAAATATATAGATACATAGACAATAGGTACAGGAGTAGGCCATTTGGACCCTTCGAGCCAGCACCGCCATTCAATGTGATCATGGCTGATCATCCACAATCTGTACTCCGTTCCTGCCTTCTCCCCATATTCCCTGACTCTGCTGTCTTTAAGAGTATCTAACTCTCCCTTGAATGCGTCCAGAGAATCGGCCTCCACTGCCTTTTGTGGCAGAGAATTCCTCAAATTCACAACTTCTGTGTCAAAATGTTTTTCTTTATCTCAGTTCTAAATGGCCTACCCTTTATTCTTAAACTGTGGCCACTGGTTCTGGACTCCCACAACATCGGGAACATGTTTGCTGCATCTAGCTTGTCCAATGCCTTAATAATTTTATATGTTTCTATAAGATCCCCTTCCATCCTTCTAAATTCCAGTGTATACAAGCCTAGTTGCTCCATTCTTTCATCATATGACAGTCCCGCCATTCCTGGAATTAACCTTGTGAACCTACACTACACTCCCTCAATAGCAAGAACATCCTTCCTCAAATTAGGAGACCAAAACTACACACAATATTCCAGGTGTGGTCTCACCAGGGCCCTGTACAACTGCAGAAGGACTTCTTTGCTCCTATACTCAACTCCTCTCGTTATGAAGGCCAAGATGCCATGAGCTTTCTTCACTGCGTGTTGTACCTGCATGCTTACCTTCAGTGACTGATGTACAAGGATACCCAGGTCTCTCATTGCACTCCCCTTTTCCTAACCTGACACCATTCAAATAATAATCTGCCTTCCCGTTCTTGCCACCAAAGTGGATAACCTCACATTTATCCACATTATACTACATCTGCCCACGTTCTAAAATGAATAATTTGTGACTGAGACGGAGGCCATTCATCCCATGGTGACTGTGCAAGAACTATTTATTCAGTCTAATTCCATTTCCTTGGGCCCCCTGGTGGGTGGGTTGGTGTGTAAAATTATATATATATAATTATATATATTTATATATATAATTACATATAATACATATTATATATATAATTACATATACATACAATATATATATATATTTACACCAATACTTCTAAAATTGAGTAAGTAATGTTCTTTTGTGAATTGAATGCAAGACCCCTTCTGCATTCTGGGTGAAATTAATCGCCCTTCTAATTCCTCCACCAATTGTTCTAAATCTAGTGTCCCTGCTTTTTACATCCCTCTGCTGAAGGAAATGGATCTGCCTAATTTACTTTATCAAGCTCGTTCCTTGTATGTTGTTTGTTTCTCTCCTCAACCACTTCCAGGGAATATAAACCTGTACCATCTAATCTTCCATTATAGTTTAAATTTTTGGTCCTAGTCACATAAACAAAACTTCCTGCATCGCTTTCAATCACTTATTTCCTGTAATGTGGCAACTGGAACTGTAGTCAGTTGTCAGAACAGCAGACAATTTTAGAATATACCTTTCTTGTTGTGGTGTAGTGGGCCTTGGCTGATAATGGTAAAAAAATGCACTATCCCATTTAATCACTCGATTGCAACCATGAAGGATCGGTTGGCATACATTTCAACATTCCTCTGCCCTTCCACGCCTTGTCATATCTTCCTGTTAATTGTGTATTTTTTGCCTTGTTGCCAGAATTGCACTTCTGTAGATTTAATTATTTTTACCACCTCTCTGCATACCTAACCCCCCAATGCCCTATCATACTGTTTCTTAAACACCCCCCCCCCCCCCCCCCCCCCCACATGTTTCCCACCCCATGCCCCTGTTGCTCCCATCTGGCACGATCCCTCCCGATTCAGTTCCATTCTTCACATTCTTTTCCTTTCAGATTATCCACACTCTTTTATTTTACGCTTATCTCCCAGCTATATTTTAGGTACACCCTTTCGTCCTCCCACACCCCCACCCCACTACGACTAGCCAATCAACTTCTCCTTGCACCTGTCCTCATCCACCTGTCACTAGCTTGTCACCTGTTTGTTTCCCTCAGAAGATGCTCTCTGACCTACAGAGTTCCTTCAGCAGCTCTCAGTTTTGCTACAGATTCCAGCATCTGCAATCTATTTTGCTCTTTGGACTTGCCTTTATATTTCAAAAATCAATTTTATTCATCGTAAAAAATGTGCAAATCACCCACGGTGATTTTTCGAGAAGAACATATCTATGCAGTGATAAAGTAGCGCAGCAAAGTCCAGCTGAATGGGACGTTGTGCATAACTGGGCCAGGCCCATCCTTTGCAAGGGAACGGGTAGCACCTCAGCACCTGCTGCCCTGCACTTTAGTTCCAAATAAAGCCTGATGTAGCCACACACAAAGGTGGTCATTGGGATAAAGGTGACATTGGGTATATTTTTGTCCCGATTGTCTTGGAACTTGTGCATACCGATTCATCGGATCGGTTTCATCTTGGATTTCTGGATGCACCAGAAGATGGCTCTCGGGGACTGCAAGGGCAGAGGAGCAAGAATAGGTCACCTCCGTCAAATACATACAACAGCAACGAGAGATCTTTGCATCTGTGACCAAATTAATGAGAGGGAGCAGTTCCAATTTTTGTTTATTTTTGTCATTCCACCAGCTAATTTTTCTTGCACGCTTTTGACCTCTCCAAACAAGATCCCCTGCACCTTCATGTGGTGAGATCTGATGGTGAAGGAGATGGAGGATCAGTTGGGCCAGTTGCCGAAAGGCATCGTCTCGCTCCCCTTACAGCTTACTATGGCAGCTGATGACAACTCGAGCTGATTGCAGATGCTGATCAATCTGCAGGCTGACACTGGAACCAAACAGAAGACGTTGGCATATAGAGGAGTTGAAGAAGTGGGCTGCCACAAGCTACAGAGACTATGACTGGTGCAGTGATGTTGCATTTACTGGCATTCAGCTGGACGGCGATAAATCTGCTTTGACAACAAAGCAACTTTCATATGCTGCGGGGAGGGTTTCTGCCCATACAAAGCCTGTCAGTCTGCTGGTCCAGCAATAGGATGAAGTGCCAACCTTGTGCCTTTGTATCGAGGCAACAACATTTCTTGTGCACGCTCCAAGGATGCAAATATCTCCAGCTCCAGGCTGGAAAGAATCCAGTACATTCACAGCCACTGGAAGTTCATAATGGTCAGCACCAGTTATAAATTTGCACTTATGGCTGTAGCAGCAGGCAAATTTTATTAAAAGTCTCCTTGCATGAGTTCAAATATCTAATTGTAACTCATTGAATTTCAATTTGGAGAGCTATCACCAACTTAGGTGGAACTTGGCCCAATGAGAGTCTTTTTTTCCTTGAAGCCATTCCACGTGTGTGATCTTTCTAATATAATATTTTTAGACATTTGAATATTCCTTTTAAAGTCAGCATGAATTCTTTTTAACCTGGAAGTTAATATCCAGAAACCCCTGCAAGGCCAAATTATTCGATCCTAATTAGCTGCCACTTCCAATTAGCAGCATCATGAACTGATTTTGGTGCGGCAGATGTTCTAATGAGTTCACAAATTACGTACCTGACCTGTTGCAATTTTTAAGCAGGTTACATAGAGAAATCTCTCAAGTATAGATAAATGTGAATGTTTAAAAGGATAAAAATAAATAATTTGTTAAAGAAGGAACTGCAGATGCTGGAAAGTCGAGGGTAAACAAAATGCTGGAGAAACTCAGCGGGTGCAGCAGCATCTATGGAGCGAAGGAGATAGGTAACGTTTCGGGCAGAACCCTTTCTTCAGACGTCTGAAGAAAGGTTTCGGCCCGAAACGTTACCTATCTCCTTCGCTCCATAGATGCTGCTGCACCCACTGAGTTTCTCCAGCATTTTGTGTACCCTAAAAATAAATAATGGTGTTTAAGTGCAGAATTTGGGGGGTTTATTTTGAAAATAGCATGAACTTGCTTTTTTCAGCTCTTTTTGTCATTTCTGATTGCCAATTGTAAGGCAGTTTAAGTGTGACATCTGAGCATTTGAATATTCATGCTCTTCTTTCTGAGCAACACCACAAAGCTTTGAAATCCCATTCATCTGCATTGTTGCATAAAATCATGTTCACAAACACTTCTTGTGGTTTCAGCAAGCCATATGTTTTCATTATGCATGGCTCCCTTCTGAAAGGGACTTGGGGAAGTGCTAGTGGAACGAACGTTTGCGGTGCTGGTTTGTTCAACCCTCTTATGAGCTTGGACAAAAGCCAACCAAAGCACATTAGTGCAAGTTGTGTGTATTCATGGACATGATGTTTCTTGTGTTGCCTGCAAACCACGTAAAGCAGTGTCAATGTCTATTCAAGGCATGGTAGCTTAGCCTGATAGATGGTTTTATTTTCAGACTGTTTATGCCCTGTCTGACGGTTCTGTGGTTCAGGAGACTTATTTTCTGCACCTTCTGATATGATTATTCGTGAAGCAGGTTTTGTGTGTTTAGACATTCTACTAACATAGTACATTTTATAAAATGGTCTATATTGTGGGAAAATTCCACACTATGTCCCAAAAGCGCACATTCTTTCAGTAACTGGTAGGAAACAGAATAACTTAGTCAGGAATTGATTTTTGTAAAGGCACATTTTTACAGCAATGCGTGTTACCACTGATGTAGAACAGAGCAAAGTCACAAGTATGAAGTGAGTAACTTGGAAATTAAACTTGTCAAAACATGTTGATAATGTTACTGTGCATAACAGTGTAGCTAGCAGCTGTTAAGATGCACTTAACCCAAAGGAATTCAGTCAGGTGGACAAAAATGTTTATTTTCGCATATGATTGCGAGTCCGTGCCAAGTGTAGATTATGGAGGAAACCGTAATGGTGGGTTGAGGGATACTAGGACTGGGATGTGCCGGTGAAGTAACCCAGAAACTCAGTGGAAAGTTGCATTGAATGGGTTGAGTGTGGTGGGATGACATTCCCTGCAGGCCTCTTGCCCACACCAGGGGCTTGCTGCTACATGAAACCTAAAGCTTCATGTACATTGGGATAAGCCTTACACCAGTGATAGATAATTGAAGAAAATAGGTTGGTCACTGTTACAGTTTGTGGGTAGAAGAGAAATCTGGAATGAATTGGGTGGAAGAACATTTGTGATGTTATTTGGAACGGTATTAGAGGATTGAATTAGCTGTAGGGAGTTCTGAGGGAAGGGTCAGATTTGCAATCAGATTGGGACAGTGGATTGTAGTGTTAACATCTATATATGAATATCAAGCTATATAATACAACTCATTGGGAAAATCTTTAATATGTAGATACACAATAAATTAAGTTATCAGAAGGAATTTATTTTGTGTTGAACATTTTCATTTTATATTTTCAGTTAAGTAGTGTGTTTGTGCTCAGGAGTTGAGGAAGATACAACAACATTTAAAATACATCTGAACAGATGTGTGGATAGGAGAGATTTAAAGGGGGTATGGGCCAAAAACAGGAAAATGTGGCTAGCTTAGATGAGGCATCTTGGTCAACGTGATGCAGGCCCAAAGGCCCTGTTTTTATGCTGTATGGCTTGACTCTATAGCTGCGGAATTGGGAAATCTAAAGCTTGAATAGTTGTCACACTGCCACTGATCTGTGGGCTCGGATAAAGCATGCCGAGATTATGGACATTTCTATCATAACTAACTTCTATGAATTTAGTTTTATCCATAATATTTTACAGTTTGGTTCAGCATTTTCTTATTAAAACCTAAAATGGCAAGAATTACCTCGGTGAACGAAAATACGGTTAATGTTTTGGGTTGCTGTCCTTTTAATACAATTTACTTAAGATGTGGCACCTTGCTTTTGCATTAATCACTTATTTAGAACTTTTGTCATTTCTGTAATCATTGGACAGTTGTGTTATGTAATGAGAATACCAAATTGGTTGAGAAAATGATGCAAGTAAAATGCGAAGACTCGACCGGTGCAATGCTTTCCTTTTCTTGAAATATTTTCTTTGAGGTGAAATGTTTTTAAGTATTATCATTCTATCTTCTTGTCTCCTTGTAGTTCAGCTCAATGGCATTGAGAAGAGACTGTCCTCTCCCTTGTGCAACAGACGCAGGCAGCTGAGACCCCCAGATCTAATCAAACATGGTGTTCCAGAGTTCAGTGAGATTGCAGGAGAGAGAATAGACCCAAACACTCCACTTGAGAAGCAAGTGTAAGTCATTGTTTTGTTCTTTTGTGTTCTAAACAGTCCAATGCTTCCTTCCATACTGTTCCGTATTATGTTCCAGAGGATTAATCAATGCATTGACTTTGGAAGGAAATTGGAATTCATATTGATATTTGAATCAATAACATCAACAATTACAAATTATTTCAAAATAAATTCATGCTATCAGCGTTTTCTGATTTTCATATATCCATGTCTAAGTAAGAATAGTTGTAAAAATTTACAAGGATATTTTCTGCTTTCCCGGATTAAGTCTCTCAGCCCTATCTGCACACCCTGTAACCATTAGAGTCTGCTTATAAATAACTGTCAATATCAATTTATACTCAACAAGCTAAAAATAGATTAATGTGTGTTTTCATAAGAATGTGACACTTGAGCCAGCTGCCATTCATCAAGACGATGGCTAATCATCCCACTCAGTGCCACTTTCCAGTACTCTTGACATATTCCTTGATTCCCTTAACGCCCAGACATCTATCAATCTGTGTTTTGAATTAATATGACTAAGCTTTCAAAGCTTCCCTGGGTACAGAACTCAAGTTTTAACAATAGACAATAGTACAGGAGTAGGCCATTTGGTCCTTCGAGCCAGCATCATCATTCAATGTGATCATGGCTGATCATCCACAATCAGTACTCCATTCCTGCCTTCTCCCCATATCCCTTGACTCCGCTATCTTTAAGAGCTCTGTCTAACTCTCTTGAAAGCATCCAGAGAACCGGCTTCCATCGCCCTCTGAGGCAGAGAATTCCACAGACTCGCAACTCTGTGTGAAAAAGTATTTCCTCATCTCTGTTCTAAATGGCTTACTCCTTATTCTTAAATTGTGGCCCCTGATTCTGAACTCCCCCAACATCGGGAACATGTTTCCTGCTACTTGGTGAAGGAATTTCTCCTCATGTTGAACAAACTGCTTCTTATTTGCCAACTGTGATCCCTTGTCCTATTTTCTACGGAGGAAACGTCCTCCCTTCATCAAATCGCGTAAGAATTTCGTAAATTCTGATGAGATTTTCCCTCGTCTTTCTAAACTCTAAAAAATACAGTCCCAGCATACAATCTCTTCTCAGACAGCAAACCTGCCATTCCTAGAAATCTCCTCAAGGTATGCCTATTTTGAAGAAGTTCTCCGCCTCTATCCGTCGAGAGTTCTGCAAAATCCTCTCTCGCTTCTCCTCCTCTGTGATTCCTCCTGCCCTCCAGCTCTATGACCACGTTCCTCCATCCCCTTTGTCTCGTTTACACACATTACACCTCCTTATCTCTGTGTCTCCCTCTCCCCTGAGTCGCAGTCTAAAGAAGGGTCATGACACGAAACATCACCTATTCCTTCTCTCCAGAGATGTTGCCTGTTCTGCTGTTACTCCAGCATTTTGTGTCTATATTTGCTGTAAACCAGGATCTGCAGTTCCTTCCTACAAATTCCTGAAACCCATCTGATGAATCTTCACTGCACTCCCAGCTGCCAAGTACTTCCTTTCTCCGGTAAGTACGGCAAGATTGTATGCCATAGACCAGATATAGGCTCATCAAAGTCCTTTTCAATTGCAATAAAACATCCTCATCCAATAAAGGTTAACATATAATTTGCCCTCCTGATTGCTTGCTTTGCCTGCATACTGTGCTGCCTTCACTGATAATGCACAAGCACATGTAGGTTCCTTTGAACATCAACACTCCCTAGTCGTTTACCATTAGGCAAATAAAAGCTTAAGAAACAAAAGCAGCCCATTCGTCTCTGTCATTATTTTCTGCCAGCCCCATATCCTTTAATTCCCTTAATATCAAAATCCTATCAATCTCTGTTTTGAATGTAACTCTGCCTCCATAGCCCTCATGAGTGGAGGATTTCAAGGATTACTACCCTTTCGGTGTGAGAAATTCTCAGTCCGACTAGCTGACCCATTTTGAGACTGTGAACTTAGGTTCTGCACAGTCCAGCCAAAGGAAACTTCATTTCATCTACCGTACCAAACCCTGAAAGAATATTATTAATTTTTGGAAGAAATGTATTGTTCTACTAAATTCAGAGAATTTAGGCAAAGTTTACTTCATCTCTTCTTGCACAACAATCTCCCCTTCATTGGCAAACCTTTGTTTCACTCCCTGTACCAAGGTACATCCTTCTTTAGATTACAGGAGCAGACCGCTACAACAACTCCCAAGTGCAATCTCATCAGTGCCTGATATTTCTGTAAGACGTTAAAGTGGTGTGTCAGTTTGGTGTAAAATCACAAGGATTCATTATTTAATGCAAACAATTCTAAAAGTATTATATGTAATAGCACTAGCCATTCGGAGCCATGGGCACAAACCTTTTTTGATGAATATTCTGGATCGGCAATCTCCCACCAAATAGAGAGGATATAATGATGAGATTAGCGTGGTGAGCAGAAGACATTCACTGTGTGTAATTATTGTGTTAGGAAGATGATCAAAGAATGTGAAGAAGGCCATAAAGAGTAATGATTAGGAAAAAGATAGGACTCAATGGGATAATTGGGGACAATGGGATAAGAAATGGGAGCAAGTAAGAGCAGTGCATGGAGGACATTTTGATTGCACTCAACCTGAGGTAAACCAGGATGAGTCTGAGAAGAAGCACCCCTTGAATATCCTATTCCTATCACTTTGTAGTCGTAAACTTTCCATATCTCATTTCACAGGTCAATCTGAAGAAGGGTCCTGACCTGAAACATTGTCTATTGATTCCCTCATGATTTGTTAATCATGTGTTGCCTTTCTGCTGACTGGATAGCACGCAGCCAAAGGTTTTCACTGTACCTCGGTACACGTGACAATAAACTAAACTAACCCTCCACAGATGCGGCCTGACAGGCTGAGTTCCTCCAGCACTGTGTTTTGCACAAGATTCCTATATCTGCAATTCCTTGTCCCTCTATTCATCCTTTCCTTGACATGAAGCCTTTAAAAAAAAAAATATATATATATATATTATTTTTCTCTCTTGCTATGATTAAGCAAGTAAAGTTTTTTTTTTTTGCCAAGATCAAATATTTGGTAGAATAAAAGACCTGTGCTAACTTGCCAGTTGCTTGATCATCACTACCCATTCCTTTAGCAATCTGTGCCTGCTGAGTTTCTCTAGCACTTTTTTTTTTGCTCAAGATTATCACACCTGCAGTCTCTTGTGTCTCCATTTAGCTCTCTGGACTTCTACCTCGTCAATTGTGAGTATTGTTTGCCTCATCTCTCCAAAGTTAACTTGTCAGCATATTTCAAATCGTGGTCCGTAATGCTCCCTTTTCTCTCTCTCTCAAATGCTACGTGCAAAAGGTTCAATTCCATAGTAGTTAAATTGCCAAAGTAGTAATCCAGAGACCTGGAATAATGATCTGGAAATATTCAGATTCACACAGTCAATGAGGAATGTGAATTCATAATTTATTTCAGGGATAATTATTTGTGGCTCTGCCAGTGGAATTTCGCCCATTTTACCACTGTTCTTCAGGGCAGAAAAATCTGTCTCCTTTACCTTTTCTGGGCATATGATTAGGCCCATATTGTTGTGATTGACATTTGACTCACCTCTGAAATAGCATTACAAGCCATTCATAAACAGCTAAAGACAGGGATTAAATGTTGCCTTGACAGTGCCACCCATTTCATGAATGGATGAAAACAAGGGAAGTTGGCATGTTGTTAAACTTGAGAGGCAAGACACTGCAGCTGCTGAAATCTTGAGCAAAGAACAGAGTGCTGGGAAACTTGGCGAACATCTGTGGTGGGAATGGACAAATAACATGATAGGCCAGGGATTCGGGTCAGCATTTTTGTGGCACTGTGCTCCTGGTTCATTTCTTATTTGGCTAATCTTTCTCCGCCTGGGCCCTAAACACTGAAATGTTCGCCATATAGGTCTGCACAGTGCCCCACTTTGTCATTCATTAATGCCTGCCTCTGATCTAGTTTTTTTTTGGTCTTAATGTCTTTTCTATCCACGTAAAGTACTTTAAAATGTTTTTATTATAATGTTAAATGAACTAGTTATTAATAATAAGGCAAATATGAAACTGCTCTTAAGCAATGAACTTTAAATTGGGGAAAGTAAGTAAATATATTACAGATCAGTTTTGTCAATGATTATGTGCACACATTGAGAATGTGTTTCATTTGATATTTCACTGTCTGCTGTAACATTATAAAAAATCAGAAAGTGATATTAATATTCATCTGAATTATTCTCGGAAATGGGGGGAAAATGCTAAATTTTTCTTAATCTGTAATGAACTATAGTTTTGGACATGCACTGAGATCTATTCTAAAAGGGTTGTCTGCATTCAATAATTTTGTTTCTCTTCGCTTTTCATTTGCAGGTGGTATCACGGAGCCATTAGCCGAACAGATGCAGAAAACCTTTTACGATTGTGTAAAGAATGTAGTTATCTCATCCGAAATAGTCAAAGCAGCAAAAATGATTACTCGCTTTCGCTGAAGTAAGTGACTTCTCCATTAATAATTGGCTATAATTTACTAATGAAGTTAAACACTGGGGCAAATACATACAGCCATTAGCTCATGATTTACTCAGCCAAGACATTGGTATCTAAGCATCGTGACTAGTTCAAATACTTTGCAAGGATCTTTCTTATTGTACATATATCTCTGCATCAACTTACTTGATGGAGAAACTTGCTTTTGATTTGGACACATCTGTATAGCATTCATACGTTACCAAATGTGTGCCTGCTACACGTTAACATTCTGTTGTAACAGTTTCAGTCAAGCTCTGGTAGCTGTCTTTGCTAAAATTGCCGTTTGTAAACAACTGCCTGAGTTATGCCAACTACTGCCTGACCTGCTGAGTTACTCCAGCATTTTGTCCTTTTTGTTTGCTATTGATTGTTGGCAGGCTGTGGCTTTAATGAAAACAGAATTTGACTCCACCTTTTTATCAGTAATTGAAATGTGAATGAATGAATATTTTATTGCCACATGTGGCAACTCGCAGTGTAATTCTTTGCTTGCATACCCAAGGTATGCAAATAGTCGCCACATAAAAAGCATTGACAAAGTTCCAAAGTATGCTGTGCCAAGTCCCCCTTTGTTCTTTTACCCCAAGGCAGTGTCTCCCCCCCCCCCCCCCCCCCCCCCCATGACGGGTCCTCCTTTATTCTTCCCTCTGCCCCCCTCCTAGCCATTCCCCCACTCCGGGTCCTCCTTTGTAACATCCACCCCCTCCCCCTTACGTCATGGCGGTCCCCCCTCTTGGTGGATTCTCCTTGTATTATTTATCTGAAACGTTGAAACATTTACATTTAGGCTCTCAATACTATTGGTGACACTGCACATTAATGGCATCAATATTCTGGTGAAATACTGTACAGAACAAGGAGAGTGGGGAGAAAAATGAACAGTTGAGTAGAGGATCGCTGAGCCCGTATAGGAGAAGAATATCTGGGTTTGTCTACATTTTGTTCTTCATCAGTCCTTGGTGTTTGTTACTGAACTAGTTTCACCTTGGTGTTAGGTGAATTGCCAAAGACCTGATGCTTCTCTGTTCTCTTGACTGACGACCCAACATGAAAATGAGCCCCAGATTCTGATTGTCTCCTCCTCTTCCTGGTCCTCTTTGCCACAATGAAAGGAAATTTCACTGTGTTGGACCAATTCAGTTAAAACTGATTAGAATCATGGTGGCGCAGTGGAAGAGTTGCTGCCTTACAGTGCTCGCTGCGCCAGAGACGCGGCTTCAACCCTGACTACGGGCACAGTCTGTATGAAGTTTGTACATTCTCCCCGTGACCTGTGTCGGTTTTCTCCGAGATCTTCGGTTTTCTCCCACACTCCGAAGGTGTACAGGTTTGTAGGTTAATTGGCTTGGTATAAGTGTAAATTGTCCCTAGTTTGTGTACAAAGGATACAAATACAAAAGACATTTTGTTATCACACACACCAATTGGTGTAGTGAAATTTGACTTGCCATTGCAGATAAGACAAAACATTAAAGCATTTAACAAATATAAAAACATCCCCCCACAAGGATTCCCACTGAGGGGGAAGGTATCAAATGTCCAGTCCCGTCCTCTGTTCACCCATAGTCGGGCCTATTGAGGCCTCCGCAGTCGCTGCTACAGCAGCCCGATGCTTCAGGTCATCTTGCCGGATGATGAAGCTCCGGTGTCGGGTGAACACTCTCAGCAGCTCGGAGTGTCTAGAGCGGCCGCTTCCTGACCGCGGCTCCCGAAGTCCACGAGCCACGCTGGTCGGAGCTCCGACACTGGCGACCTCGGCGTGAGATCCCAGGCTCCACGGTGTTTAAAGCTCTGCGCCGCCCGCGGCTGGAAGCTCCACAGACCGCAGCTCCGCGATGTTGGAGTCGGCGGTCAAAGCCCAGGCGACCCGGGAAAGGCATCGCCCGCTCCACAATGGTGCCTCAGCGCTGTGCCACCACCGAAGCTGAAGTCCTGGCAGGAAACGCCGCCCCAGACTGTTGGTAGGCCACGAGGAAGGGGCAAAAACACGGCTCGGAGAAAAGCCGTATCTCCGACCAGGTAGGGACTGAGAAAAATAGTTTTCCCCTTCCCCCCCCTCCACATAAAAAGACTAGAAGACCTCCAAAACAAAGTTTTAACTCACTAAAAATTAAAAAAGGATGAAAGGACTAACAGCTGCAGGTCAGTCATACTCGACGGTGCCCCCTAAGGCAGCGTTAATGTGCGGGGATCGCAGGTCGGCGCGGATGTGGTGGGCCGAAGGGTCTGTTTCTGCGCTGTATCTCCAAACTAAACTAAAGTAACATGGACATCCATCATAGAAAGAACTAGATGGACCTGTTATTTTTATCCTTAATATTTTTATTGTGCATATATCTTCACAATAACATGATTTGTTAAGAATTTTTTCGTGTGGCTTTTAATAAATATACCAATTTTAATTATTTATATTTAGATATATATACAGTGGCTTGCAAAAGTATTCATACCCCTTGAACTTTTCCACATTTTGTCACGTTACAACCACAAACGTTACTGTATTTTATTGGGATTTTATGTGATAGACCAACACAAGGTGGTGCAGAATTGTGAAGTGGAAGGAAAATGATACATGGTTTCCAAATTTTATTACAAATAAAAAAACTAAAAGTGTGGCATGCAAATGTATTCAGCCCCCCTGAGTCAATACTTTGTAGAACCACCTTTCGCTGCAATTACAGCTGCAAGTCTTTTGGGGTATGTCTCTACCAGCTTTCCACATCTAGAGACTGACATTTTTGCCCATTCTTCTTTGCAAAATAGCTCGAGCTCAGTCAGAATGGATGGAGGGCGTCTGTGAACAGCAATTTTCAATTCTTACCAGAGATTCTCAATTGGATTTAGGTCTGGACTTTGACTGGGCCATTCTAACACATGAATATGCTTTGATCTAAACCATTCCATTGTAGCTCTGGCTGTATGTTTAGGGTCGTTGTCCTGCTGGAAGGTGAACCTCCGCTCCAGTCTCAAGTCTTTTGCAGACTCTAACAGGTTTTCTTCCAAGATAGCCCTCTATTTGGCTCCATCCATCTTCCCATCAACTCTGACCAGCTTCCCTGTCCCTGCTGAAGAAAAGCATCCCCACAGCATGATGCTGCCACCACCATGTTTCACAGTGGGGATGGTGTGTTCAGGGTGATGTGCAGTGTTAGTTTTCCACCACACATAGAGTTTTGCATTTAGGCCAAAAACTTCAATTTTGGTTTCATCAGACCAGAGCACCTTCCTCCATGTGTTTGCTGTGTCCCCCACATGGCTTTTGGCAAACTGCAAACGGGACTTCTTATGGCTTTGTTTCAACAATGGCATTCTTCTTGCCACTCTTCCATAAAGGCCCGATTTGTGGAGTGCACGACAAATAGTTGTCTTGTGGACAGATTCTCCCACCTGAGCTGTGGATCTCGGCAGCTCCTCCAGAGTTACCATGGGCCTCTTGGCTGCTTCTCTGATCAATGCTCTCCTTGCCCGGCCTGTCAATTTAGGTGGACAGCCATGTCTTGGTAGGTTTGCAGTTGTGCCATACTCTTTCCATTTTCGGACGATGGATTGAACAGTGCTCCGTGAGATGTTCAAAGCTTGGGATTTTTTTAATAACCTAACCCTGCTTTAAACTTCTCCACAATCTTATCCCTGACCTGTCTGGTGTGTTCCTTGGGCTTCATGAAGCTGTTTGTTCACTAATGTTCTCTAACAAACCTCTGAGGCCTTCACAGACAGCTGTATTTATACTGAGATTAGATTACACACAAGTGGACTCTATGTACTAATTAGGTGACTTCTGAAGGCAATTAGTTGCACTGGATTTTATTTAGGGGTATCAGAGTAAAGGGGGCTGAATACCTTTGCACGCCACACTTTTCAGTTTTTTATTTGTAAAAAAATGGAAAACTATTTAATATTTTCCTTCCACTTCAAAATTATGCGCCACTTTGTGTTGGCCTATCACATAAAATCCCACTAAAATACATTTACGTTTGTGGTTGTAACATGAAAAATGTGGTGAAAGTTCAAGGGGTATGAATACTTTTGCAAGCCACTGTATATGGTATATTTATTAAAAGCCACACTAAAGCCACATTAAAAGATATATATATATATATATATTAGTTGCCTTACTGTCAGGATACCTTCACAAATGTTAGTAAAAAGCTTTCAACCACATCAACGCATTCTGACCATATGCAGCTTGAAGAATTTTCCATCGGTGCTCATCAGAGGTGATTGAAGTGTATGTCTTGTTATCTTATAGAGATTTAATGATATCTTTGCGATCTCCAGTGTTTTGAAGATTTCACTTGTCAGGGGTTTTATTTCATAGTAGGCTGCCTATTATTTTAATGTATTCACAGCAGGAAGTTGAGCCACAGTACATGGTGAATATGTCAGTGGTTAAAGACAAAGTGAAGACATTGCTCATCGACAATCGATTGCCAGAGGCAATTCACAATTAAAATGTTATCTTCTGAATTAATGACTCAGATTCTGCAGAGGGATATCAGCGCAATTATTAACACTTCCTTGTGTAACTGACAGTAATATGAGAAATTCATAGGAGCACAGGTCCTCAAGTTGCTTCAAACCACTTGCGCACATTTACAGGGATAGTTTCAAACTTTGGATCGGTGTACGATGATAGAATGCAAAGCTGGTGTAATTGCCCAACACTTAAACTAGGAAATTAATCAATTTCCATTATTTAGATTGGAGAGCAGTAAATGTATTGGGCAAAGAGTATGTTTTATTTCAATTACATTTTTAATTTTGCTCATTATAACATTTTCAATTGTCTTTGTATTCAAATATATTCCAGTATTTTATTTTTCTACAGCTGGTGTTTGCTCTCAATGTTGCCAATTTGAATACTTGTAAATGGTGTAAGAGCAAATTTAACCACACAGTCATGATGAGTTCATCGAGAATGTCGTGAGGGGCTGAGAACGCTGTCTTGGCAAGCACTGGTGTTTAGTTGTCGTAGAAGATGTTTTGTTGCCTCTTGCAGATTGTGCTTTGTGGTTCAGGTAATCAAGGATATTTTTGTGGAGGGGAATTGCTGAGACATAGGTCCAGCAGTTTGGAGAAGAGTTTAGTTGGAATAATGATGTTTAAGGTGGAACTGTAGTCAATAGATAGGAGACTGACATGGTTGTTATCTAGATGTTCCATACATCGGTGTTGGGCCAGGCAGATAGTTCACTGTGGCCCTGTTGCAGCAGTACGCAAATTTCAGTGGATCTAGGCTGCCTCAGAGGATCTGATGTGCATCCAGACCAGCCTCTCCATGCACTTCACAGTGGTAGATGTCTGAGCTACCAGACAGAGTTATTAAGGAATGCTATCTTGTTTTCTTTGCTACTTAGATGATGGTGGAGGTTATAAAGCAGGATGTCATAGTGTTAGTGAGGGTGCAGAGGAAATTCACAAGGATGTTCCCTGGGATTGAGCGTTTCATTTATGAAGAGAGATTGGACAAGCTGGGTGTGTTTTCCTTGGAGCAGGGAAGGTTAAGGAGATATGATTGAGGTACATAAAATTACGAGGGGTATAGAGACAGTAGACGGTGGGGAACATATGCCCTTATCAGAGGTAGATACAAGTAAAGGACATCGATTTCAGGTAAGGGTAAAGATTTATGGGGAATCTGACGAGTACCTTTTTTCCCCCAGACAGAAGTACTTACCTAGAATGCACTTCCACCCAGAGAGTGGTAGAAGCAGAGACGTTGACAATATTTTAAGAAATGTCTAGATGAAAGTTAAATGGAATGAATAAAATGGGTGCCACGGGTCGGCATAGATGTGATGAGCAAAATAGCCTATTTCCTTGCCCAAAGACCACCTATGAATGTCCAAAATCATCAGAAATTGTTTGATGTTTAGCATTGATACCTTTTCATATAGATATGTAGTGTAGTAGAACACAAGAAACCAGGAACTGGAGTAGGTCACATGAAGTAGGTCAAAAAGTCATAAGGGATAGGCATAGAATTAGGCCATTTGGCTCATCAAGTCTACTCTGCCATTCTATCATGGCTGAGCTATCTCCCCTTCCTAACCCCATTCTCCTGCTTTCTCCCCATAACCTTCCTTGATTAGGACAGATGTTATCACAAGCTCACTTGGAGTGGGTCACTTCAAAGTCAAAGTGAAACCACCCCTGTCACTTAATATGATCATGGATGTTATGCCCCATGCCTTAATGCCTCAACCAACTCACCAAAGACCTAAATTCAAAAATGTATCTACCTTAAGTACTTCCAGTAAACTAACCACAACACTCGAGAATTCCAGAAATTCATTTTCCACCACAGAAGCAAATTCCCGTCTCTGTCATTTTTAAATTGCCACCTCTTCATCTAGTAAATAGCTCCTCATTTAACATTTGCAATCTCTCTCCATTTAGATAATAAAGTTACAATTTAATAATTATCCTAATTTACATTCCTCCTACTGAAATGCATTGCTTCATTCTTTGCCACAATCAACTCCGTTTGCCAAGTTTTCACCCAGTCACACAACCTAACTCTATCCTGTTGCAATGTCCAAATTTCCTCATTGCAATATGCCTTCCCAACTGGTTTCATATCTTCAGCAAAACTGGGTACCTTACTTCCTGCAGCCTCCTCCAAATCTTTAACATAGATGCCAAATGATTTGTGGTAAGGGCTGATCTTTAGTGTAATTGGTAATAACCATATAACAATTACAGCACGGAAACAGGCCCTCTCGGCCCTTCCAGTCCGTGCCGACCATTTGTTTTCCCCTAGTCCCATCTTCCTGCACTCAGACCATACCCCTCCATTCCCTTCATGTCCATATACCTATCCACTTTACTCTTAAATGTTAAAATCGATCCTGCCTCCACCACTTCTGCTGGAAGCTCATTCCACACAGCCACCACCCTCTGAGTAAAGAAGTTCCCCCTCACGTTACCCCGAAGCCTCTGTCCCTTAATTCTCATGTCATGCCCTCTTGTTTGAATCTTCCCTACCCTCAATGGGAAAAAACGTATCCACGTCAACTCTGTCTATCCCTTTCATCATTTTAAAGACCTCAGTCAAGTCCCCCCTTAACCTTCTGCGCTCCAAAGAACAAAGACCTAACTTGTTCAACCTTTCTCTGTAACATAGTTGCTGGAACCCTGGCAACATTCTAGTAAATCTCCTCTGTACTCTCTCTATTTTGTTGACATCCTTCCTATAACTAGGCGACCAAAATTGTACACCATACTCCAGAATTGGTCTTACCAATGCCTTGTACAATTTTAACATTACTTCCCTACTCCTATATTCAATGCTCTGATTTATAAAGGCTAGCACACCAAAGGCTTTCTTTACCACCCTATCTACATGTGATTCCACCTTCAGGGAACTATGCACAGTTATTCCTAGATCCCTCTGTTCCACAGCATTCCTCAATTCCCTACCATTTACCATGTACGTCCTATTTTGATTTGGTCCTGCCAAGATGTAGCACTTCACACTTAACAGCATTAAAACTCCATCTGCCATCTTTCAGCCCACTTTTCCAAATGGCCCAAATCTCTCTGTAGACTTTAAAAATCTACTTCATTATCCACAACACCACCTATTTTAGTATCATCTGCATACTTACTTATCCAATTTTCCACCCCATCATCCAAATCATTGATGTACATGACAAACAACAGTGGACCCAACACAGATCCCTGAGGCATCCCACTGGTCACCGGCTTCCAACCTGACGAACAGCCATCCACCATTACTCTCTGACATCTCCCATTCAGCCACTGTTGAATCCATCTTGCTACTCTGCCAATAAAACCCAAAGATTGAACCTTCTTAACCAACCTTCCATGGGGAACCTTGTCAAGGGCCTTACTGAAATCCATATAGACAACATCCACTGCTTTACCCTCAGCAATTTCCCTAGTTATCGCTTCAAAAAATTCAAGAAGGTTTGTCAAACATGACCTTCCAGGCACAAATCCATGTTGACTGTTCCTGATCAGACCCTGTTTATCCAGATGCTTATATATATTATCTCTAAGTATCCTTTCCATTAATTTGCCCACCACTGACGTCAAACTAATAGGTCTATAATTACTAGGTTTATTCTTTGAACCCTTCTTAAACAATGGAACAACATGCGCAGTACGCCAATCCTCCGGCACTATTCCCGTTTCTAATGACATTTGAAATATTTCTGTCATAGCTCCTGCTATTTCTACACTAACTTCCCTCAATGTCCTAGGGAATATCCTGTCAGGACCCGGAGACTTATCCACTTTTATATTTTTCAAAAGTGTCAGTACTTCCTCCTCTTTGAATCTCATAGTTTCCATAGCTACTCTACTTTTTCCCCTTAACTCACAGAGTTCAATATCCTTCTCCTTGGTGAATACCGAAGAAAAGAAATTGTTCAATATCTCCCCCACCTCTTTTGTCTAATGGACAATGTCAGTATATTTTAGAAGCAACATGTGCTGCAGAACATTACCTGGGTGGAGATGGGATCATTATTGTAATTTCTATTGCTAAAGACATCTCGGTGCAAATAGAAAAATGCTAGAGCAGGGCAGGAAGCATCTGTGGAGGAAATAGAAAGTTGCCATTTCAGGTCAGGACCCTTCTTCAGACTCAACCCAAATGGATCTGTTGCTGGTGTTTGTTATGTGTTGCTCACACCTGAATGTCTTGCCTAATGTGACTAAACTGGTATCTTTATTGTAAAACTGTACTGAGAAATATCATAAGGAAGAATATAGTGGATGTTTGAGGGTGGGAAGGCACATGGAGATCTGTGTTAGCTACAGTGAATTTCTAGCACCAATTCTTAAAATATCATTTCAGCAAATGGAGTTAACATTCATCTGTTCTCATTGCCACTTCATGAGATAGTTACTACATTACAGAAAGTGGTGGCTGCTTGGAATACGCTGCCTGAGATGGTGGTAGAGGCAGATATGATGGTAGTATCTAAGAAGCTTTTATATAGTCGTGGAGTCATACAGCATGATAACGAGCACGTCAGTCCATGCCCTATTGAAGCTGGTCCCATTTAACTGTGTTGCCTCATATCCCTCTCAGCCTTTTGTACCTGTCCAAGTGTCTTTTTAAATGCTGTTATCGTACCTGTCTTAACTACCTCCATTGGCAGCTAGTTCCTTATATCCAACACCTTCTGTGAAAAGGTTTCAGCTCAGGTTCGTATTAAATTTTGACCGTCTCGCATTAATCATTTGTCATCTTGTTTTTGATTAAGGTAAAGCGTTTGTGCATTGGGCCTATCTAAGAGAGGTATAAAGCTCAGAAAAAGTCACTTCGGCCCAAAAGTCATAGCGTCAAAAGGAATAGGAGTAGATTTAGGCCATTCTGCCTATCAGGTCTACTCTGCCATTCAACCATGACTGATTTATATCTCCTAACCCCATTCCACCTGCCTTCTCCCCATAAACACTGACACCTGAACTAATCAAGAATCTATCTCTGCTGAGCAAAATGCCCTATCCACACTAGTTCATATTTGGCCCATATCCCTCTAAAGCTTTCCAATTTAATAACATCCTTTCCATAGCAAGGTGGCTATAAACTGAACACTTGCAAATGGATAGGCACAGAATTGAGGGATATGGAGTATGTGTAGGCAGAGAAGCAAAGCAAGATGGTGCCAGACAAGGTGACCCTTTGCCTGCTCAATCCCAGAGGGAGATCTACTATCATACAGCATTGGGCCTGGCCCAATGGCCCAACTTGCCCATGCAGACCAAGCAGCCCCATCTACACCAGCCCATATTTGGCAAATCCTTCTAAATTTTACCTGTCCAAATGTTTTTTTGAATTTGCCTCCTCTGGTAGCTTAATTCATGTACCCTCCACCTCTGGTGGGTAAAATGTTTCCCCTCATATTCCTATTAAATTGTTCACCTTTCACATTAAACCTATATCGTGTGATTCTTGATTCCCCAATACTGGGTAAAAGACGGTGTATTTATTTCCCTAATAATCTTATACACCTCTATAAGATCACTCCCCATGTCCCTGCACTCCAAGGAACATAGTTCCAGCCTGCCCAAGCTCCCCCTTTAGCTCAGGCACACAAGTTCTGACGACATTCTCATAAATCTTTCTCCACTCTTTCCATCTACACAAAATCTTTCCCTCAGCAGGCTGACCAAAATTAAACTCAAAACTCTAAACATGGCCTCAGCAATGTCTTATTCGACTGTAACATAGCGCCCCAACTTCTGTACTCATCGATGAAGGCCAATGTGCCGAAAGCTTCTTGACCAACCAATTTACCTGTGATACCACTTTTAAGGAACTGTGTACTCCTAGATGCCACTGCTCTACTACCCTCCTCAGAGCCCTGCCATCCACCATCCAGTGCTGCCCTGGTTTGACTTCCCCAAATGCAACACCTCATACCTATCTATGTTAAATTTCATTAACCATTCTTCAGCCCACTTGCCCAACTGATCAGGATCCTGCTATAATCTTTGATAGCCATCTTTGCTGTCTGCAATACCACTTTAGTGTCATCTGCAAATTTACTGATCCTACCCTGTACATTCTCATCCAAATCGTTGATTTAAACCACAAATAGTAATGGGCCTAGCACTGATCCCTGAGGCACACAACTTATCACAGGCCTCCAGTCTGAAAAACATCCTTCCACCATCACCCTCTGCTTCTTTCCAAAGTCAAAGTAAATTTTATTCAAAGTCAGTCAATTTTATTTATCACATGCACCTGAATGTGCAGTGAAATGAATTTCCATTAAGCCAATTTACTGTCCAGCTTTCCCTAGATCCCATGCGATCTAAACTTCCAGAACAACGTACTTTGTGGAACCTTATCAAATGTCTTGCTGAAATCCATGTAGACAACGTCTACAGTTCTGCCTTCATTAACCTTTTCGGTTTCAGCTTCACAAAAAAATCAATCACAATGAGATGCAATTTTCCACATACAAAACCATGCTGACTATCCCAAATCAGCCCGTCTACCTAAATCATCAAAATCATCTGAAATTTTCACGCAGTCTCTTTTCTACCTGTAAATCTAGCATCATTTCTAATTGTCGGTATCTTTTCCTTCTTTCTACCTGAGATTGGCTTGATTGTATTTATGTATATTATCCAATTTGATTGGATAGCATGCGAAACGTTGCTTTTCACAGTAGCTCGGTACACATAACAATAACATGTTTTAGATATCTGGGAGTCCACATCTCTGAGGATATGACATGGACATCACACGCTGCAGCACTCGTGAGTAAGGCAAGGCAGTGTCTTTACCACCTCAGGCAATTGAGGAAATTCAGAGTGTCTCTGAGGATCCTCCAGTGCTTCTACTCAGCAGCTGTGGAAAGCATCTTGTCCAGAAATATTACAATCTGGTTTGGGAATTGCTCTGCCCAGGACAAGAAGGTTCTGCAGAGAGTAGTGCGTTCGGCCGAACGCACTATGGGAACTTCACTCGCCCCTCTGCAGGAATATACATCAGGAGGTGCAACTACAAGAGCCAATAAGATAATGGGAGACCCCTTCCACCCTTGCAACGGACTATTCCAGCTGCTACGGTCAGGCAAACGCCTCCGATGCCATGCTGTGAGAACGGAGAGATTGAGAAGGAGTTTCTTCCCAGAAGCCATTAGGACTGTAAACTCCTATCTCACCAGGGACTAACTTTACTGTGCCACAATACCGCCCACAATATTTAATATGTAAAATAACATGTGATTCTGTTCCATTCTGTTTGTAGTTTGTTGGTTATTTGTTGTTTGTTTTTTTCCACAAAGTCCGCGAGCACTGCCACTTTTCATTTCACTGCACATCCCGTATGTGTATGTGACGAATAAACTCGACTTTACTTGACTTAACAAATGTAATCATCCTGTTCGATGCAGTTGTTGTGGCCAGAAGGACCTGTTCCTGCGCTGTACTGTTCCATGTTCTATTAAAGGCATTTTGGGTGATTCTTCTGAATAAAATAAGCCAAGGTCAGCATGGCGTTGTGAAGCTCAGTCAACATGGCTTCTTGCTTGACAAATTTGCTGGAATTCATTGAAGAAATAAATAGTAGGACAGACATAGGAGAATCAGTAGATAATGTTTACTTTTTTAGAAAGCCGTTGATAAGGTGCCACATGTTAGGCTGCTAGGGAAGAAGAGAGCCCACGGTATCAAAGGGCAGATACTAGCATGCATAGCAGGTTGGTTGGCTGGCTGGCAGAAGATAAAGAGAGGCAATAAAGGGGGCTTTTTCTATTTGGCTGCCAGTGACTAGTGGAGTTCCGCAAGGTTCGGTGCTGGGGCCGCTTCTCTTCGCATTGTATGTTAATGATTTGGACGAGGGGATTGAAGACTTTGTGCCAAAGTTTGCGGATGATACGAAAATAGGTGGAGGGGCAGGTAGTGTAGAGAAGCAGGGACTTGCAGAAGGATTTGGACAGGTTGGGAGAGTGGTTAGAGAAGTGGGAGATGGAATATAGTGTAGCAAAGTATGGAGTCATGTATTTTGGTATTGGGCGTAGAGGCGTAGACTATTTTCTAAATGGGGTGAGAATCCAGAAATTGGAGATGCAAAGAGACATGGGTGTGCTGATCCAGGATTCCCAAAATGTTAATCCACAAGTCAAATCAGTAATAAAGAAAGCAAACTCGATGCTAGCATTTATTTCAAGAGGGCTTATATACAAAAATAGGGATGTAGGCTCTATAAGGCCACATTTGGACAATTGTGAACAATTTTGGGCAGCATATTTGAGGAAGGATGTGCTCCCTCTGGAGAGGGTCTGGAGGAGGTTCACAAGAATGATCCCAGAAATTAGTATGTTAACCTATGATGACTGCTTGTTGGCATTAGGCCTGTACTCGCTAGAGTTTAGAAGAATGAGGGGGGAACGTCATTGAAACATACAGCTGTGAAAAGCTTGGATATAGTGGATGTGGAGAGGATGTTTCCACTAGTGGGAGAGTCTAGGATTAGAGGTCATAGCCTCAGAATTAAAGGATGTTCTTTTAGGAAGGAGATGAAACATTTATTTAGTCAGAATGGTGAATCGGTGGAATTCTTTGCCACAGAAGGCTGTGGAGGCCAAGTTAGTGGATATTTTTAAGGCAGACATAGATAGATTCTTGGTTAGTACAAGTGTCAGAGGTTATAGGGGGAAGGCGGGAGAATGGGGTTAAGAGGGAGAGATGGATCAACCATGATTGGACAACGGAGTAGACGATAGGCCAAATTGCCTAATTCTACTATCCATTATAGCCTTATGACCTTAAAATGTCACCTACCCATTCCTTCCTGAGATTTTGCCTGAGCTGGTGAGTACTTCAGCACTAAGTGTTTTATTATCAAAGTTAAATTTGTATCCTCTGAGTACAGGAACATGACTGCTGTGAAGATTAAAAGTGAAATGCCAGGACAATGTCCCGTGGCAATCTGTTTTTCAAATTTCATTCTGCAAATTGTTTTGCCCGCCAGACCTCTTGGTCATTCAGCAGGTTGGTAATGAATTTGATGAAAGCTTGACAGCCAAGAGACTTGGATAGTTTACATCCTTTCCACCAAACAGTATTGAAACCAGAGGAAAGATCAATGTATGTTGCAGCTGCTTTAAATTTGTGTAGAAAATCTGGCATCAGCGAGACTTGTCAGCATCTGTTCACAACAGTTCTACAGCCAACTCACTCCTTTGGGATCGAGCTGAAGTATGATCCTTTGCAGGAGGAGCTTAGAATGGGAACTGAGGAATGATATTGGCCAGCAGCCTTCTGCGATATCTGCCCATTTACTGCTTTGAGATTGACTGTGGCCTGGAATTCTGTTCCTTGTTTTGGTTCTTTGACAGTAGCTTGTGTGCTAACAAAGACTTCTGCCAGTATTTTGAGCCCCACAGTTCTAATGTCTTTATGATCTCGGGGAAATGCTTCATCCATGGCTGCAGCCTTTTGAGTTTATGCGTCCATTGGCCTCCTGTACTGAATATCGAGCAAAGGCAGGCCAAAGCCTGGCAAAGAGGCGTGCAGCCAAATTATTTCAATGTGTGCGTGTTTGTTCTAATCTCGTTCTTAGTTGTTGTTGAGTTATATAGCAATTGAGTCTAGAGTGTTTAATTGCCATTTGTTCTGACATCGGAACAGTGAGATTCTTGCTTGCAGCAGCATAACAGGCCTATAAATACAATACACATAGATAATGTATATATTTTTTTAAATCCAAAAAATAATAGCTCTAATATTAGTGCAAAACCCCAAAGTCTAAAGCGCACCCAAAGGAGTCCATACTTCATAGTTTAATTAGTATTGTATAGTGTTCAAGAACCTGATGGTTGTGGTCAACTGTGACAAACTGTGGTCACTGTTTGCAGGCTCCTGTACCTTTTTCCCGATGATAGGAGTGAAATGAGATCCAGTGTGGTGTAGGCTACCTTTTTAGGCAGTACCTCCTAATGATGGGCTTTCTTCATGGTTGTATCAATCCAGGACAGATCTTCAGATATAAGCGTGCCCAGGAACATGAAATTGCTGCCTTTTTCCACCGCTAACCTATCAATAAAGATGGCTTTGTAGATCTTCAACTTTGCCCTTCCTGAGTCAACAGTCTTGCTGACGTTGAGAGTAAGGTTGTTGTTCTGGCACCACTCAGTCAAACTCCGGTAGTCTCATCGGCGAACTTATAGATGGCGCTGGAACTGCCTCTGGCAATTTCAGTCGTGCAAAGAGTTCTAAGAATGCAGCCATGTACAATATTATCCAGACACACTCTGAGGGTTCATCCTCATAAAAGAGCTTCTGATATCAGCCGCAGTGAATGAGATTACCATGCTTTTCGGATATGAGGGCCGGAGAAGGCATATCGATGTTCTTCCTTTTGAAGTGTCTCGCCCTCCAATTTCATGCAAAAGTGTCTCCTTGTCTTTTTCAAGATCGTACCTAGATTTCCTATGTGAACCTCTGTCATCAGACTTGAATGCCCAAGATCTGGTCCTCAATAGATTGCGGATCTCCTGGTTCATCCAAGGTTGCCGGATGGAAGCACTGGGATGATTTTTGGTAGAAACACCTGCTCCACGCATTTCAATTATGAAGTCGGTAACAAAGATAGCATATTTATTTGTTCAAATCTGTTGCCAAGTCCTTGAAGATTGCCTAGTCCGCGACTCTAAGCAGTCGTGGAGTTGTTCCTCTGCCTCTCCTGACCAGCTCTGTACGGTCCTTGCCACTAGACCTATGCTCTTTAATCGCTACCTTTATGCAGGAAGTAGGAGCACAACCAGGTGGTCAGTTTCCCCAAAGTGAAAGAGAGGCAAGGAGCGATGGCCATCTTTAGTGGAATATCAGTGGTTGAGGATGTTTGATCATCTAGTGCAGCAGAACACATGCTGGTGGTAATTAGTAGTGATGTCTTGTTGAAGTCCCCAGTTATCGTGGAGAAAGGCATCTGGTGTTTGTTGACCATGATCTGCAGCTCTTCCAGATCTAGACAAATATCTGCCTGGGGCTGTTTGTAGGCCGCCTTCATGATGATGGAGGTGAATTCCCTCGTGAGATGGAGGGAGCAGCACTTCGCTGCTAGATATGCCAGGTGTGGAGAGCAAGGGTTGGACAGTTCCACTACATCTGAGCGCCACAAAGAGTTTACCATGTGTCCTGTTCATAGCTGTGCAGGCAGCTCAGAAATAATATGACTAAAGCCTCCAAAGTTGCTGAGCATGGCACACTACAACTCTGCCTTCACTTCAAATCTTGAAAGTTCAGCCTACTTCTGGAGTCTTGTTCAGAATTGACTCGTTCTCAGTTCAGCTCTGTAATCCTGAGCCCTATAAATCTGCAAGTATTTGAAATTCCTTTTTAATAACATTAGTGGACAGTCTTCCAGATATGCAAACTTGCTTTAAATGGTTTTCACTGCTACATCAAGTATGTTTACAAGCTGTTTGCTAAGCAATAAATCAACATTGCACGATTATCGACATTGCCTTCAGCCAAATGTTTACGTTTCTGGCTTGCTTGTGCAATGTAATTGAAATTCTGACCAGATTAGGACATGTGTTGTCCAAAGAAAGCTGCATCCAGTTTTTGCAGCTGATGTTTCTATGTCTGGGCCAAATAAATAATGTCATATTTTCAGCCATAAATACAATTGACTTACTTACTTACTTACTAATATCCATGAATGCATTGTAAATCCCCAGAATCATCTTGGAAGGCAAGTAAACAAATCCTACTATGAATAGTAAGCTAGGCCAATAGAATTATTTGTATACACTGGTTTGAAGATCTTTGAGAGGAAATCTAGATTTGGCATCCATACTATTTATGGATGCTACCTGATGTGCTGAGTATTTCTGTTTTTTAATAGTATGTTTTTAGAGTTTATAGTTCCACTGAATATTTCAATACTTGTTGAGACTTGCTCTACAACCAGCACATACCTGGGCAAGTTAGGATAGACTGGTCTGACTTTCAAATAATGAATCTGTTTGAACCCAGTTTCTTTAGTAAATGCCATGGCATCATATTCATTATAAAATTAACTTATCGGTTATGGACAAACAATGATGAATTGATAGCTGACATCACTTTCACTCTGATTAGAAATTAGCAACTCATTCACTGTGCCTCTGTGTGTTATGACTTCAGGCTCAACATCTGTTACCCTGGATGATTTGTGACTCTCATCCAATTTCAGTGTGACTGATGTTTAACCTCATAACAGGTTTAACCTTGGGAACTTGTCTCGAAGCTCAGTTGCCAGTTTTAATGAACTGTATTGTTCAGTAAAATTTTTGACAGCATTCTCGTGATTAGTTTATTTTAAAATGTTAAGTGCAATATTGTGAAGTTTCCTATTCTTTGAAACCATTCAGTTTCCCGCATAATATTTTCTGGTAATTCAGCTTAATAATATCTTCATCCATTGCATTAATATAGCTACTGGTATGGTGAAAGTTTTAAATGTAAAAGTTATTTATCTAAGATTATAAATATAATCTTACTGAGGGTTCTTACAGATTCCAAAGCACTGAAGGGACGTCATAAGGTCAAAGGGAGTAGAATTAGGCAATTCGGCCCATCAAGTCTACTACACCATTCAATGATAGCTGATCTATCTCTCCTCCTAACCCCATTCTACTGCTATCTACCCATAACCTCTGACACCTGCACTAATCAAAAATCTATCTCTGATGTAAAAAATATCCATTGACTTGGCCTCCGCAGCCTTCTGTGACAAAGAATTCCACAGATTCACCACCCTCTCACTAAATATATTTCTCCTCATCTCCTTCCTAAAAGAACGTCCTTTAATTCTGAGGCTGTGAACGTATTCAATCCATCGTGCCTACCTCTGTTCTTTTAAGGAGTCAGTCATACAGTTAATTTCATTCCTGCCATTTCCCTTTATCCATGCAAACTTTCACTGATATGTTTACAAACATTGTTCCTTTAAGCATATCTCTATTTCAAAAATATTTATCTAGTCTTTCTATATATTTTGCAAATTACCTTAAATCTGTGACCTCTGGCAATTGTCTTACCAGAGGAATCTATAAGTTTCTGTTCCCTGAAAAAAAAAGTCTCAAGTTTGATTCATTTTCTAGTTAAATTTGAGGCGATTTATTTACAATATCTTCTAATGCATGTTGGTTTCTACGTGATTCACAGTAAGCCATTTGTGACATTTAGTAACAAAAGCATAAATCTGACATGACATGTAAAATGATTACTAAACCAAACATGCAAAAGTCATTCAAGTACTTTCTATCTTTCTCCATTTTAATGTCTTATTGTCTTCCAGGCATAGTAGCACTGTTCGGCTATTGGGTCAGGATGGATTCATCAGCCTAACACCTGCAGAGGTGTGGTCTTTGGTTGACATCTTCATGCTATTCAAAGTCAGAATAATAAATGCAGAGTATTGAATCGTTTTGCAGTTTGTTTTATGCTCTTTATTCTCTTTGCAGTTTGTTTTATGCTCTTTATTTCTTACAGTACCTGCTCATCCTTAAATTTCATAGACCTTAACAACCTAAGAACCTCAAAGAAGTTGTGTGCTCTTTTTAGGCTGAGCAAAGAGAAAAGTAAGCTGTCATAATTTTTCCTCTTAAACTAACAACAACTGACTGCTTATATCTGACTTTTCAAACTGATAGACATGTTGTCATTAATCTCTAATGCAACCAAAGAAAGCAAGGCTTTCTTCAGACTCCAAGGTGTTGCTTTGCATCTGGTTGATGACCACTTGCCAATTATGCTGCTTTAGCCACTACTACGTAATCAACTTGACAGCTTTGCTCTCTGTCTTATTTGAGCACTTTCCTTCCTTCACAATTCGCATTATATTTGTTGATACAGTATATATATTTCAGATGGCTTTTTTTTAAACCTCCATCCTAAATTCTATTGCTTTAAATCTATGATTTAATTTTCTCTGCTGCAAAGAAAATAATCCTTATTTTTTGTAATCCTTTGTCGTATCTATTGACCTAAATACTGCCAACATTCTGATAAATCTTCTGCACAATTCTTCTAGGCTTCAATGCCCTTTATAAGGTCGGTGAAATTATTTCTGACGGCATGATTGACAGTGTTGATATATAAAGAATCTGCTTGGAGAGAAAATAGTAGCTGCATTTTTAGATTGGACAAACATGTATAAATATTAGGCCAAAGTGGTCCAGATAGTGCTGCTGCCTTGCAATGCCAGAGACCCGTGTTCGATCCTGACCTCGAGTGTTCTCTGTGTGGAGTTTACATGTTCTCCCTGTGACCAGGTGTTCTGGTTTTCTCCAACGTCCCAAAGACGTGCAAGTTTGTAGGCTAATTGGCCTCCAAATTGCCCCTAGTAGATGGGAAGTGGATGCGAAAGTGGAAGAACATAGAACTAGTGTGAACAAATAGGGCAAAACCACTGCTATCTCTACCCTTCCAACAGAATTTCTCAACTCTCCTTCAGATTTTGTTTTCATAAGTTGAATTTTTCAGAATATTTGGAGAAATGTAGTAAAACATCAATCAACATTCTGAACAAGATGGAGAACAAAATGCTGGAGTATCTCAGCGGGTCAAGCAGGAATAGGTGACGTTTCGGGTCGAGACCCTTCTTCAAAGACTTCAAAACCCTCCTTCTTCGGGTCTGGACCTGAAATGTCACCCATTGCTTGTCCCCAAAGATGCTGTGTGATCTGCTGTGTTTTTTCCAGCATTTTGTGTCTTCAGTGTAAACTAACGTTGCCAAATTTCTCACTCCCAAATAAGGGACAAAAGATCAAAATCGGGGACAAATTCCCGACAGCAATTCGTTGGCTGACTCAGCCATGGCTGGGTGAATGGGTTGGCCCAGGTGCTGCAGCTGAGGAGTTTTGGCCCGGGCGATGTCGCGCACAAAGTCCGGTACCCCATCCAACTGATGATCGGCCATGAGTAGGAGGGGTAGTGGAGGTAAGTGAAGGTCCGAAGGTCGGACAGCTGGTCGGGCTGCCGACCAACGGGGGCCACGGGCGATGCGCTGCTGCTGTTGCACTACGTTGGGACGGGTGAAGCGGGGCCGGATGCGGCGCTCCGAACCGACAGTCCCCTCGACCCGAGTAGTAGCAGTCAAATTCGGGACATGGGTGGTCCCGTATGAGACAAACCAATTTAGCTTAATACACGGGATGTCCCGGCTAATACGGGACAGTTGGCAACCCTAATGTAAACCAAGGGTACACAAAAAGCTGGAGAAACTCAGCGGGTGCAGCAGCATCTAAGGAGCGAAGGAAATAGGCGACGTTTCGGGTCGAGACCCTTCTTCAGACTGGTCAGGGATCAGGGAAACGAGAGATATAGACGGTGATGTGGAGAGATAGGAACAATGAGTGAAAGAATATGCAAAAAGTATCGGTGATAAAGGGAACAAGCCATTGTAAGCTGTTTGTGGTGTGAAAATGAGAAGCTGGTGCGACTTGGGTGGGGGAGGGAGATAGAGATAGAGGGAATGCCAGGGCCCGAGGGCTGAGGGAGAGGTGGGGAAGGGGAGGAGACAGCAAGGTTAACAGAATTGAGAAAATTCAATATTCAAGCCCAAAGGATGCAGACTCCCCAAGCGGAATATGAGGTGCTGTTCCTCCAGCTTGCGGTGTTGCTCACTTGGCCGTGGAGGAGGCCCAGGACCGAGAGGTCGGATGTGGAATGGGAGGGGGAGTTGAAGTGCTGAGCCACCGGGAGGTCGGGTTGGTTATTGCGGACCGAGCGGAGGTGTTTTCGGCGAAGCGATCGCCAAGCCTCCGCTTGGTCTCACCGATATAGATCATCTGGCATCTGGAGCAGCGGATGCAGTAGATGAGGTTGGAGGAGGTGCAGGTGAACCTCTGTCGGACCTGGAAGGACTGCTTGGGTCCCTGAAAGGAGTGGAGGGGGGGAGGTGAAGGGACAAGTGTTGCATTTCTTGCGGTTGCAAGGGAAAGTGCCGGGGAAGGGGTAGAGTGGGAGGGGAGGGAAGAATTGACAAGGGAGTTGCGGAGGGAGCGGTCTTTGCGGAAGGCAGACAGGGGGGGAGATGGGGAAGATGTGGCGGGTGGAGGGGTCACGTTGGAGGTGGCGAAACTGGCGGAGGACTATATGTTGTATTTGCCGGCTGGTGGGGTGAAAGGTGAGGACCAGGGGGACTCTGCCCTGTTTGCGAGTGGGGGAATGGGGAGCGAGGGCAGTGTTGCGGGGTATGGAGGAGACCCTGGTGCGAGCCTCATCAATAGTGGGGGAGGGGAATCCCCGTTCTCTGAAGAATGAGGCCATTTGTGATGACCTGGTGTGGAACACCTCATCCTGGGAGCAGATGCGGCGTAGACGGAGGAATTGGGAATAGGGGATGGAGTCCTTACAGGAAGCAGGGTGGGAGAGGAGTAGTCCAGGTAGCTGTGGGAGTCAGTAGGTTTGTAGTGGATGTCGGTCAGGGAGTGTATCACCTGCAATAGAGATGGTGAGGTCAAGGAATGGTAGGGAAGTGTCGGAAATGGTCCAAGTGTATTTGAGTGCCGGATGGAAGTTGGTGGTGAAATGAATGAAAGTCAGTCAGTTGTGTGTGGGTGCAGGAGGTGACACCAAAGCAGTCGTCGATGTAACGGAGGTAGAGGTCGGGGATGGGGCCCTGGTACGCCGAGAACAAGGATTGTTCGACATACCCAACAAAGAGGCAAGCGTAGCTGGGGCCCATGCGTGTGCCCATAGCTACGCCTTGTGTTTGGAGGAAATGGGAGGAATCAAAAGAGAAGTTATTGAGGGTGAGGACCAACTCTGCTAGGCGGAGGAGGGTGTCAGTGGACGGGTATGGGTTGCTCCTCTGGTCGAGGAAGAACCGGGAGGGCTTTGAGACCGTCCTGGTGGGGATGGAGGTGTAGAGTGACTGGACGTCCATGGTAAAGATGAGAGGATGGGGGCCTGGGGAATGGAATGCACGGAGCCGACGGAGAGTGTCTGAGGTGTCTTGAACATAGGTGGGGAGGGATTTAACAAAGGGGGATAGGATGGCGTCAAGGTATGTGGAAATGTGTTCGGTGGGGCACGAACAGGCAGAGACAATGGGTCTGCCAGGGCAGTCGGGTTTGTGGATTTTGGGGAGAAGGTAAAATCGGGCCGTGCGGGGCTGGGAAACGATGAGGTCGGAGGCTCGGGGGGGGTAGGGAGCCGGAGCTGATGAAGTCAGTTATGGTGCTCGAGATGGCGGCCTGGTGTTCGTCAGTGGGGTCATGGTCCAGGGGTAAGTAGGAGGAGGTAGCACCCCCTGACCACCCCTCACCCCCCCACCACACAACGCTTCGTCCTCAAGCTGACTTCATCAGCTCCGGCTCCCTACCCCCCGAGCCTCCGACCTCATCGTTTCCCAGCCCCGCACGGCCCGATTTTTACCTTCTCCCCAAAATCCACAAACCGACTGCCCTGGCAGACCCATTGTCTCTGCCTGTTCGTGCCCCACCGAACACATTTCCACATACCTTGACGCCATCCTATCCCCCTTTGTTAAATCCCTCCCCACCTATGTTCAAGACACCTCAGACACTCTCCGTCGGCTCCGTGCATTCCATTCCCCAGGCCCCCATCCTCTCATCTTTACCATGGACGTCCAGTCACTCTACACCTCCATCCCCCACCAGGACGGTCTCAAAGCCCTCCGGTTCTTCCTCGACCAGAGGAGCAACCCATACCCGTCCACTGACACCCTCCTCCGCCTAGCAGAGTTGGTCCTCACCCTCAATAACTTCTCTTTTGATTCCTCCCATTTCCTCCAAACACAAGGCGTAGCTATGGGCACACGCATGGGCCCCAGCTACGCTTGCCTCTTTGTTGGGTATGTCGAACAATCCTTGTTCTCGGCGTACCAGGGCCCCATCCCCGACCTCTACCTCCGTTACATCGACGACTGCTTTGGTGTCACCTCCTGCACCCACACACAACTGACTGACTTCATTCATTTCACCACCAACTTCCATCCGGCACTCAAATGCACTTGGACCATTTCCGACACTTCCCTACCATTCCTTGACCTCACCATCTCTATTGCAGGTGATACACTCCTGACCGACATCCACTACAAACCTACTGACTCCCACAGCTACCTGGACTACTCCTCCTCCCACCCTGCTTCCTGTAAGGACTCCATCCCCTATTCCCAATTCCTCCGTCTACGCCGCATCTGCTCCCAGGATGAGGTGTTCCACACCAGGTCATCACAATGGCCTCATTCTTCAGAGAACGGGGATTCCCCTCCCCCACTATTGATGAGGCTCGCACCAGGGTCTCCTCCATACCCCGCACACTGCCCTCGCTCCCCCATTCCCCACTCGCAAACAGGGCAGAGTCCCCCTGGTCCTCACCTTTCACCCCACCAGCCGGCAAATACAACATATAGTCCTCCGCCAGTTTCGCCACCTCCAACGTGACCCCTCCACCCGCCACATCTTCCCATCTCCCCCCCTGTCTGCCTTCCGCAAAGACCGCTCCCTCCGCAACTCCCTTGTCAATTCTTCCCTCCCCTCCCACTCTACCCCTTCCCCGGGCACTTTCCCTTGCAACCGCAAGAAATGCAACACTTGTCCCTTCACCTCCCCCCTCCACTTTCAGGGACCCAAGCAGTCCTTCCAGGTCCGACAGAGGTTCACCTGCACCTCCTCCAACCTCATCTACTGCATCCGTTGCTCCAGATGCCAGATGATCTATATCGGTGAGACCAAGCGGAGGCTTGGCGATCGCTTCGCCGAACACCTCCGCTCGGTCCGCAATAACCAACCCGACCTCCCGGTGGCTCAGCACTTCAACTCCCCCTCCCATTCCACATCCGACCTCTCGGTCCTGGGCCTCCTCCACGGCCAGAGTGAGCAACACCGCAAGCTGGAGGAACAGCACCTCATATTCCGCTTGGGGAGTCTGCATCCTTTGGGCTTGAATATTGAATTTTCTCAATTCTGTTAACCTTGCTGTCTCCTCCCCTTCCCACCTCTCCCTCAGCCCTCGGGCCCTGGCATTCCCTCTATCTCTATCTCCCTCCCCCACCCAAGTCGCACCAGCTTCTCATTTTCACACCACAAACAGCTTTACAATGGCTTGTTCCCTTTATCACCGATACTTTTTTGCATATCTTTCACTCATTGTTCCTTATCTCTCCACATCACCGTCTATATCTCTCGTTTCCCTGATCCCTGACCAGTCTGAAGAAGGGTCTCGACCCGAAACGTCGCCTATTTCCTTCGCTCCTTAGATGCTGCTGCACCCGCTGAGTTTCTCCAGCTTTTTGTGTACCCTCGATTCTCCAGCATTCTGCAGTTTCTTCGTTAACCACTAATGTAAACCAACATCTGCAGTTCCATCCTAAATACTATAAACAAGATGGCTGCTTTGGGTGTTTATATTATTTATTTCCTGAGTGAAAAGATTTACTTGAAACATATCCAATAATGTAAAATATTGTCTCTGACTTTATCTTATGTTTCCTAGCAAACGTATCCTAGCAATCTTCATCTTCACTATACGCTTCTGCTACCTCTATTGGAATCATTCCTCAAAGTGAAACTATTCAGCATTTTTTGTCTTTGAGTCGTTTTAAATATATCTTCTTATCAAGCAGTGAAAAGGCTGCAAATTTATGGATCTGATTCTTTTTTTTTGTCCTATTCTGTTTAATTTTGTGCATCTTCCATTCAGGAGCATGGACAGGATTGCAATACATAAAGAGGAGACACAAGAAACTGCAGTTGCTGGAAACGTGAGGAAAACACAAAGTGTTGGAAGAACGCAGCAGGTCAGGCAGTAACTGCGCAGGGAATGAACACATGATGTTTTTGTGCTAGAGCCTTCTTCAAGAGACAACGTTTCTGGTTGGGACTCTGCTTCAAATCAAGAGGATTCCCACCTTTAAAGATGGTCCCAGTTCAAAACATCATCTGTTATTCCCTCAGCAGATGCTGCCTGACTCACCCAGTTCTTCCAGCACTTCGTGTTTTGCTTATAATACATGAAGCTGGTTTTGTCATTTTTGCTTATATTGGTTGGCAGTGAAAATGATAGCAGTGAAAGTAGCCCCTGACAATATTTACAGTTACATTCTCCAGATTTTCATATTCTTAAGTTATTTATTTTGCTAATAACAGACATTTGGTAATAACAGACATTAATATTCCTGTCTAGAACGTATCCACCAGTGATGTAAATGTGATAAGCACATCATCAACTAAATCTTCAGAAATGTCCATTTCTAATTACAAGCTAATAGGTAGCGTGTTGTCTGGACTTCCTCCAATTTATTTCTCGGACTCTGAGATAACATACAATCCCATGCTTGCAAAGGTATTTTAACACATCTGAAGTAACATTAAAAACTTCATAAAGACCCTTGCATTATTATCCCGTTAATCTGCTGAACAAGGTTCAGCATTTGCTGAAGGTAAAGGGAAAAAATAGCAGCTGTCTCCCCCCAGCCTCCCAGTTACCTGGAGTTGACCCCAGTGGTCACAAACAGCTGGGTATTAATCAAGTAAAATCCCTCCCAATAGAAGATGTCAAAATTCTAATTGTGTGCACTCAGTTTTTTGGAAGCAATCTATAAATCATGATGTTAGTAGCCTCATGACATTTGCGTGATACACATTGTCTGTTGCTTGTCAAAGAAGATACACTAAATTCTGGCAACTGGAGTCTCTAGTCTCCCTGATTGCACTTTGTAATAATTTACACAAAGCAACTCAAACAACCACGAGAGATCTTGAGAGATTCCGAAACATTTCTGAACTTAAGGGAAATATTTATTTAATTTAAACATTAAAAATCAAAAGCTCAAAACTTAAATGTAAAACATTCCGCAGGTTTTTTTTTTTAACTATAAAATCATCATAGCATCTTTAAACGTTGAGATAGCCAATTAACAAGCCAATTAAGGATATAGAAGGTTTTTTCTAAAAATTAAACCAATATAATCTTTTTCATGTGATAGGAGAGAAATTATCCTGATCTATCTTTCCCTCTCAACCCCATTCTCCGGCCTTCTCCCCATTACTCCTAACACCCATACTAGTCAAGAATCTATCAATCTTTGCCTTAAAAAAATCCATTGACTTGACCTTCACAGCCTTCTGTGGCAAAGAACTCCACAGATTCCCTAATGCTTCTCATCCTCGTGTCCATGCAAGACAAGGGGAGTATAATTCTTGCTATGAACTCAAACAGAATTCTGCAGTGAGTGTGAAACGTATGGTTGGCCCATTTAACCTGTTGTCTATCCCATGCTGAGCTCCAACAGGAATGCAGCTTTGAAGCACAAGCTGCTTTGGGGCCGTAATTGCTAATTCAAAATCAGGCCTTTCTCTGTGTTTGTGTCTGCTTAGGCACAGATCCTAAAGTTACTTTGCTTAGGTGGGGTAATAATACTTTGACAGTTGTTTTCTTAGTTGCAAAATCCAGGTGGTCAACATTAAAAAGGGAATTGGAGAAATTTTGTTATTAGTTATTTGCCAGTTGCTATTTGCTCTGCTGCCCAGCACTAACTTCAGTACTGACCCAGCAAAATGCACATTCCAACTACTTCCAGTCTGAAGTAGGGTCTCGACCCAAAAAGTCACCCATTCCTTCTCTCCAGAGATGCTGCCTGTCCTGCTGATTTACTCCAGCTTTTTGTGCACACCTACTTCAAGTACAACTTCTCCAAGTTTTCACTATTACCTTTAGTTGCCAATTTCTGGAAATCTGCTGACCAGACATTAGGGTCAACTGCAACAGATTTTGTCTTGGACAATTCTGGAGATTATTGCTGTTGTTTGTTCTCGGGAGAGACAAGGCATCTTAACTTAGCCAATATTCCAATCATCACTGCAGACCATTTGGTTTACAGTTATAGGCGGCACATAAAAGTCATAACCCTTATGGGCCTATCCCATAGGCGAAAAATTTGCAGCGACTAGAATGAAGCAGTAGGTCCTAATGGGTTGCCAGTGGGTCAAAGGTTCTCGTAGGTTGTAGACGGTGCTTACCGGTGAATTTAATTGGGGGAAAGCAGCAGTTTTCGCAATCAAGGATAAGCGACCGGTAATGTTAAATGTCCGCCGAGCTTCACAGCCGTGCATCTCTGGTGGCATCTTAAAAGTTGTCTCCACTCCTTCTTCCCCCTCTCGCCCCCTCTTTTAAAGGACTCACAGTAAAGACACTGTGCTTTAGCTGTCTTAATTACAGCGCCAATCTTCCTATTCATCGTGGTGTGGGTCAGTATCACCTTGGCTTTGCATCGTGTGAATGTTTTAGACAGCACTCCCCCCGCTTGCCTTGTCCCCCGCCTGCATAACAAGCTGGTGAAGGAAGCGATGTGTGTGTGTTGCACTCTGACAGTGTGTTCCACTCTGACAGCAACTTGACAGTCGCCGGCAGTCCGCTAAAAAATCGCCTAAATGGGACAGGCCCATAAGGCCATATTCCTTGAAAGATTAAAATTAAATTATTTCTGCCATAAAGCATGAGGAGATGTCCTGCAGTGCATATCCCCTCAAAATGTTGTGAGAAAATATTATTGTGAACACAAAGTCAATTGAAAGAAAACTTGTAGCTTTATCCCAATAGTTTAGTTTCTGTAAAATATACTATATACAAGTATTTCTGAAATATTTTAATTAGTAAGCTGTGTGTTCATCAGATCAAATGTGGATTTCATTGAAGTTAAAAATGTAATAGTGACTGCCAAAGCCCCAAGGTGTTCCAAATATTTGTTTGTGGGTTACATATGGTGATTTGGAGTTCAAGATCTGAAATTCTGATGTTTTTGTTATGGAGATAATTTATGTTATTTTTCCCTGCAAGTAGACATGTGTTGAGTGAATCAAACATACTCACTGATCTGGTACAACAGTATTTATTGAGTAATGCATACAACACACTACAGCATATTACTTCTATGGTATAGCAGCAATGACTGGCAGTACATGTCGGGTTGCAATAATATGAATAGTGTGGTTGTAGGCGAGGCTTATAATAATAATAATAATAATTAATAATAATAATAAAACATTACATTGGTTAGCAAGTAAAGTAATCTTTCCTTGTAAGAATAAAAAGTGAGACACATCTAAAATAGTGATATATGTGAATAAGCACATTACTAGGTGCTGACTGATTACTACAGTAACCAAAATGCTAATAACGCATGCAGGGAAGTACAGATGGTTCAAAAAAAATCCCCGTATCTAATGGGCTGCCTACAAATCCGTCCCGCGCCCGTACAGTACAGATCTGCATCTCCTCCCTTCACCGGCGAGATTGCAGGGGTCCGATGCAATGGGAGCACTGGTGACCCGTGGGACAAACACCACGAGGCAGGCGAGTGGGGCACCGAACGTGGTGGTGAGGGAACCGGAGATACAACCAATGGTTGGTCCGCAGCTGCAGGGCTGAGGGCAGAGAAAGTCCATCAGTAGATGGGTAGATCAGACGTGTTGCATCAGGATATGAGACGGCATGACATGGTTTCTTCACAGGAAAGAGATGTTGATGGTTGCGTCTGTAGATGCCTCCGTCTGCAATCACCAGGCATGAGCGCAGTTCTTTTGCAGAACTGTGGATGAAACCCAAACGGCCATAGTCCTTTTTGGTTTGAAGTCGAATGACTTGCCCACTGGAGAGAGATTTAAGTGGTTTGCTGGACTTATGGAAACATTGCTTTTGGGTATAGCGTTTCAGCTGGCGTTGTTTCTGCACAGCAAGTGGTGAACGAACCTGCGTCTGCACATAGATGTTGGGGCACAGGTAGTGCAGCACGGGTCTGTCGGGATATCAGGCTTGGGCAGCAGACCCCAATATTGGGTCACAAACAATGTTTCTTAAGTTGAGCAGGTCCAGGTAGACATCGGATTTGGCAAGGTGTGAGCACTCCATTAATTGCATGGCCCTCCGGACAGCCCGTTCTGCAAGTCCGTTTGACTGTGGGAATTCTGGACTGCTGGTGACATGGCGAAAATCCCACCGTTGAGCAAAGTTCTTGAAACACTGGCTAGTGAACTGACTGCCGTTATCTGACAAGAGACATGCAGGGGCACCATGTACTGCGAAATGGCGTGACAGATTTTGGATGACTACATCGGATGTTCGAACCAGCCCGAATACGAGTTGAGAACCAGATACTGTTTGCCACGCCACTCGAATATGTCAGTGGCAAGAGTGGTCCAAGACAGAGGAGGAACAGAGTGTGAGAGCAGTGGCTGCTTCTGTTGGTGTGGCATCAGGTTATTGCAGATGGAGCAGGCTTGAACTTTCTCGCACACAATTACGGCCATTCCCTGCCAGAAAAACATGCTCTTTGCACGTACTAAGGTTGCTTCTGTGCCGGGGTGACCCCCTGTGGACGGCATCAAAGTATTGGTCCCGTAGAGCAGCTGGGATGACTGCTTTGTGACCCTTGATTATAACACCGTCCTGCAGCACCAGTTCGTCACGGAGCAGGTAGTATGGGCGAATAGGAAGTGGGGTGCGATATTGTTTATCTGGCCAGCTAAGCTGGATGACTGAGGACAGTAGTTGTAGAGTTGTATCCGCAGCCATGTGCTCTGGTTGCTTAGGCATTCTGTAGGTATGTACGACACCATCAATACTGTGAAGTGGTCAGACGGCTGTTGTTTGCAGGTTGTTCTTGGGGCTCTTGATAGGGTGTCAGCCAGATGCATGTCCTCGCCCTTTTTGTAGACTAGGGTAAAATTGAAACTATAGCTGCATCATCATCCGTTGCAGGCGAGCAGGAGCAGCATGAATGGGTTTGTTAAAAATGGTGACCAACGGCTGGTGGTCTGTTTCAACAACCACGGACTTACCAAAAATAAAGTCCTTGGATTTTGTGCAGGCAAAACCACGACTAGTAATTCTTCTGTGATCTGGGTGTATCGCTGTTCAGTCTCAGACAGGGTACGGGAGGCAGAAGCAATAGGTCTGCAGTCTCCTTCGGCAGAAGTCTGTAGGCAAGCAGCTCCGAGTCCATATTGGGAGGCATCACACGTGAGTGTCACTGGTAGGTTTAAATCAAAATAAGCGAGGGTAGGAGAACTGGACAATTGTAATTTAAGGATTTCCAAAGCCCTCTGGTGTTGCGGGTACCAAGACCATGCAGTGTCCTTATGAGTCAGTTGTCGTAGAGGGGCAGATATTTTGCTGAGGTTGGAATGAATTTCCCCAAGTAGTTAACCATTCCCAGGAATCTCTGCAAACTTGTCACGTCAGTGGGAACTGGTATCTCGTGGCTGGCAATGGTCTTCGAGGGGTCAGGTGTGAAGCCATCACTAGAGAATATGGGTCCGACATAATGGACGTCCTTGACGCAAAATCTGCACTTCAGAGGGTTGAGCTTGAGATAGATGTCTTTTGCACAGTCCAGTATTTTTTCAAGTTGGCATCATGTTCAGCCATTTCACGTCCATCAACAAGAATATCATTGACAATGATGGCACAAGGATACCCTGTAAATAATTGTTCCATTATACATTGGAATATTTCGCTGGCAATGTTGATGTCAAAGGGCATCCACAGAAATTTGTAATGGCCAAAGTGGGTTCCGAACATGGTGAGATTGGACGAGTCGGGGTCCAGTGGGATCTGCCAGAATGAACTTTTGGCATCTAGAATGGTAAACACAGAGGCACTGCCTAGCGGGTGTTTGATTGCTGAGTTCAGGTCTCTGGGGTTGATACAAATTCGGATTTCTTCTTTGTTTTTCTTTGTTGCAACCACCATGGTGGAAACTCAGTCAGATGGGTCGGTAACCGAGGCAATGACACCCAGGGACACCATTCGCTGGAGCGCATTGTGTACTCTGTCAAGCATAGCATGTGGAATGCGGTGTGGTGCTCGTACCACGGGTAAGACAATTGCATCGGTGACGATGTTGTATTTGATGGGTAGCTTCCCAAGCGTATCATCAAATAGTTCATTGTACTGGGAAAATATCTGCTGGGTGCAGCCCTCGGCAGGAGATATTTGATGGACAGCAGGCCCAAAAGTTACCAGTCCTAGATCCTGCCACGCGTTAATGCCAAGCAGAGTTGCAACGTTCCCACGGACAATGAAAAATTCAGCTTGTGAGCTTGTGACGCTAGGTAGCAGTTCGGCTCCGCTTCTCCAAGAGGGTGCACCTTCCCTCCCCCGTAGGCTAACAAAGTGGCCGAAGTGTTTGCAATACGTTCAACATTTTTGATCCGTGTTATTCGGATGATGACATGACATTGCATTTGGCTCCGGCATCGATCTTTGCAACAGTAATGGTATTGTTGACATGAAGTGAGACTTCAGGGTCGACTTGCTTGTTAGTGGAAGCAACCAGGAAGTGTATGTTATGACTGTAAGCTCAGGAAAAGCTGGTACTCGATATCAGAATCTTCATGTTTTAACAGATGCACAGACTGCCTAGGGAGCGAGCGATTCCCACGGGTACTGGAAGCATTTGAAGAAATGGTTTCTACTTTTACAATAATGACATTGTTTTCCAAAGGCAAGGCACAGTTTGTGATCTGTGCTGTGACCCGCCACAGTTAGAACACTTTTCAATAAATCTTTGAGATTGTCGTGATGATGTGTGGGGCTGGGAGTGCTGGTTACGATAGGTGTCAGTAGCATCAACATGGTATGAGGAATGTGGTCCAGGCTCCATTGATTTAGTGTGGGAGGTCATGATCTCAGCAATACGACAAGCATGCACAGCTCAGGCCAGGATTAGTTCAGTATCGCGGAGTAATTCATCACATACTTTATCACTGAGGATTCCACCCATCACTCTGTCACGGACGAGTTCCTCATGCAGATTAGCAAAACGGCAGCGTGTTGCAATATGTTTAGGATCGCTGATGTAGTCTTCCACAGGCTCACCTTGTTGCTGGTTTCAAGCAAAACATTTAGTACGTTCCAGTATGGAGTTGGCGCTAAGTTCAAATAGCTGTCTGAATTTAGTGAGCAGAACCTTGGGATCATCAATAGTTTCAGCAGGTACCACAATCTGATTGTTGTGATCCAGAACTGCAGGAGCATTGTCGAGATGCTCTGCTCATTTGATAGCCTCTGGGCCAGAAACATTAAGAAGTATAGAGGCACGGTGTTCTGGTGGAATATTACAAAGAGCAGCACAGATGTAATGGTTGAAATCACGCTTGAAAATCCGCCAACGTTCAGCGAGGTCTAAGTCAAAAATCAGAGGATCAAGTTTACAGAATGAGCTGGCCATGGCAACATGAGAAGGGTAAAACGGGTGAAAACAAAACACTGGAAATAAATAAAAACCGATATACTTTAACACGGGGAGTGGGTCAACCACACCTGACACCACGTTGAGTGTATCAAACATACTCACTGATCTGGTACAACAGTATTTATTGAGTTACGCATACAACACACTACAGTATGTTAATTCTACAGTATAGCAGCAATGACTGGCATGTCAGGTTGCGATAATATGAATAGTGTGGTAGTAGGCGGAGCTTATAATAATAAAGCATTACATTGGTGAGTAAGTAAAGTAACCAATCTATACCTGCAAATGTATGCAAACATTTTGATGTACAATAAAATCTTGACATTTTTCTTTAACAGGTTACATGTATAGAGCAATTACCTAAAGAAGATTGTATCTTTCACACTTGGAAATTAGTAAATCATTCATTACTGCTGTGACATTGAAATTTAATTTGATACGAAAGCCATTCTAATTATAAACCTGACTCAGAAGAACAGTATGTATTGGCACTTAATTATGTGTTTCAATAAATTGTGATCATTTTGTAATTATAATTATGCTTATTTGCAGGAGCAGTCAAGGTTTCATGCACATGAAGCTAACCAGACACAAGGATAAATACATCTTGGGACAGAACAGCCTTCCATTTGATAGTGTTCCTGAGGTCATACACTACTATACAACCAGAAAGTTACCCATTAAAGGAGCAGAACACTTGTCCCTCCTCTACCCAGTAACGGTTCGAACACTATAAGTCGTTGCCCTAGTTTAGTGTCCTTCCTATGGAGAGGAGATTCCTCAATTACTTTGAACTGTATGGATGGACTAATGCAGATGCAAATTGAGACCCTGTGGTTCCTGAGTGAAAACAATAACATTTATTTTGTGGTACTACTGACCTATTGCATGGATATGATTTTGCTCAAAGACCCATCTAATATAATTCAAAATTGTTAGCAATATTTTGTTAACCCATTGAAATATTGAAATACTTCCCTGTAAATGTCAAAATTTAGTATGGTGATATAATATGATGCATCATACTCCCTAACCTGCTACAATGATGCAGAGAGATTTGACTTATTTGATTATTTATATGTAAATATGTTGTCCTAATATATAAATATTAAAAATATATTTTTATCTTCTGGCACAATGTATTGATGCCTGTGAAATGTTACAATGCATTTTAATGTGAGATAAAAATAAGTTTAACTTTGTATGAGAATATTATTTTCATTAGGATTTATGATGGAGTACAAAAGATGCAAAATACAATCATAATTGGAGAGAGACTTGCATTTATTTCCAATCTGATGACCTAAATGCACTAGCGTGCTTTTTTAATGCCTTCCAGAGTACAGTCATTCACATTGTAAGCCAACCTAGCAACTAATTTTCACAAACAATAAGGCAAAAGAACCAGATATATTGGTGATCATGTTACATGGCAAGGAATATTTTAATAAAGCTATGGGATATTTTGTGTCCAACTTAGATAAGTTTGTCTCATTCCAAACTCAATGGTGATGCAGTAAGCTTTCAGGTAATTATTTATCCTTGGTTATGCATCAACTCTTAAAAATGTTAAACTTATTTTTATCCCGCCATGTGTACTCATTCAATACGACATATACTTCTGAAGACTACAATGCCAAAAGGGTCAAGTCAAGAGTGTTTAGTTTAGTTTAGAGAATACAGTGTGGAAACAGGCCCTTCGGACCACTGAGTCCAGACCAACCAGCGAGCCCTGCACATTGACATTAACACTATCCTACGCACACTCGGGACAATTTTACGTTTCTACCAAACCAATTAACCTACAAGCCTGAACATCTTTGGATTGTGGGAGGAAACCAAAGATCTTGGAGAAAACCCACGCAGGTCACGAGGAGAATGTACAAACTCCCTGCAGATAGCACCTGTAGTTAGGATCGAACCCGGATCTCTGACGCTAGAAGGCTACCGCTGTGCCACCATGTTGCCCAGTGTTTTGTTGTCATATTTAATGACAATGGAGCATTGAAATTCTTACTTGCAGTAGCTTAACAGGCCTGTAAATGCAATATACACAAATAATATATAATAATAAATGAATAACCTTAATACTGATGCAAAAACTAAAGTCCTATGTGCAACTGAAAATAGTCTACAGAATTTTGTAGTTGCTGAGGTTATGCTTTATGTAAAGTGTACATAATGAATATAGTGAAGAGTTGGAGAACAAAAATATAAACCTGTGCAGAAGATGATCTGTATATTTGTGTAGTGTTCAAGAGCCTGCTGGCTGCTGTGAAGAAGGTATCTTGAACCTGTTTGTCATAGTTTCTAGGCTCCTGTACCACATTCCCGACCGTAGAAGCAAATTGGGAGCATAGTCGCAGTGATGTGTTGTTGATGATGCTGGCTGCCTTTTTGATGCAGTGCCTCCAATAGGTACCTTCGATGGCGGTGAGGTCATTTCCTATGATGGACCCGACACTGTCTGCCACTTTTTGTAATTTCCAGGGTGTTCCAATTGCCGAACCAGACGGCGATGCAACCAGTCAGGGTGCTCTAACTGTCAATCAATCCATCAGTTTTATTTGTCACTTGCACATAAAGTGCAAGTGAAATGAATTTGCCAGCAGCGGTACAATGAAAAAGAACACACAAACACAATAAGAATTTAACATAAACATCCACCACAACATTCATCACGGTGGTGGAAGGCACAACATTTGGCCAGTCCTCCTCCATTTTCCCCTGTGGTCAAGACCTCAACCCTCCGCAGCCGCTGCTGCGGGCATCCAGATGAGTAGACAGGTAAAAGTCCAGGTAAGTCCTGAAACGGTGTATCCCCATCGGAGACCGGGTTTCAGGTTGTTGTAGGCCGGCGGTCGAAGATTTAAAGTTCCCGCCGCGCTGCAGCCGGAAGCACTGGGAGTCCCCGACGAGGGACCCCACTCCTGATGGCAAGTCCACGGCGCGCCCGCGGTAAAAGTTGGATGCGGGTGGCGGCCGGAGCTTCTTCTCCCCTGGGTCCCCAACGGGGGATCCCAGGCTGCGGACGCCGCCCAGCTGGAGCTCTGCGGACCTCGGCTTCCGGCTGCGGGCCAGTGAATGGAGTGCTCCCCTCCGGCAACCCCGGCGAGGGTTTGCCCACTCCCGCAGTTGAAGCCCCGGGCACGTCTCCGGGAAAGGCCACACCGATCCTCGATGTTAGGCCACGGGGGAGGCGACATGGAAAAAGGCGCCTCTCCGTGGAGGAGGTGACCAAAATGGCTTCCTGCGTACCCCCCCCCCCCCCCCCACACACAAGACACACAAAGAAACATTAAAAACATACATTTAAACATACTAAAAGATTTTTAAAAAGTTGAAAAAACTAACGCGCTGCTGGCAGGGCTGCTGGCATGCAGCGCCCCCACAGACAAATCTGTGTGCATTGTCCTGCCGTTGTTGTGATGATTAATATACAAATCAACTTCGACACGGGTTCATACACGCGTCTTCTCTATTCTCCCTCATGTGCATTTTACATAGAGCATCCTGGAGTTTTCTCTGATTTCATTTGCCAATGCTTTCACATCTATGATTTCTCCATAGAATTGAGTAATATCCAAGATGTTTCTCATTTTCTGCATTAACCTCCTGTGTTCCCTCATGTTGATGGTCATCATTTTTTCAGTTAATTGCAACCAACTTATACGAAGTGGACCATGCACTGTTTGGACCTCATTGCCTATTAGATGATTCCCCCACTTTCCCTCTGCCTGCTTATTTTAGCTTCAGAATGATAATTGCAATAATTTCTTGCTCATGAACTGAGTTTGTGTTTGTGCCCAACCAGCAGATGTGGTTTACAATACATGAAACCTTCTGGAGTTTCAACGTAGTGTTTTAGGAGGATGTTGCCAGTATTAGAGGGCCTGAGCTATACGGAAGGGTTGAGTAGGCTAGGACATTATTCCTTGAAGTGCAGGAGGATGAGGCGTGATTTATCGAAATGTACAAAATCATGAAAGGAATAGATCTGGTGAATGCACAGAGTAGGAGAATCGAGAATCAGAGGACATGAGTGAAACATAGAAAATAGGTGCAGCTATATGCATTCAACCAGCACCGCCATTCAAGATGATCATGGCTGATCTTCCAAAATCAGTACCTCTTCCCCTTCTCTTCTTAAGCCCTTTGCTCCCCAGGGAGCATAGGCCATTGATAAATGTCCTCCACTTCAATCGGTTGTTGGCAGTTCTTTCGAGATCTCCCCAGTTGAACCTACTCTCAGACATTTCTTCTCCAGCTGTTCCTGGGGCAACTTTTTTTTCTTTTTCCTTAGGGGTTCCATTTCACGGCTTGCCAGGTGATGTTTGTGACAGGTTTCCTAAGGGTGTCCAATCCAACTCCATTTTCTCCTTCGAATTTGTAAGTCAATTGGCTCCTGGCTTGTTCTTTTCTACACGTCCACATTGCTTACTTTGTCTCTCTACCAGATGTTAAGCATTCTCCTAAGGCAGATGTTAATGAATGTTTGCATCCTGTTTGTAGTGTATTTTGTTGGTTTCCATGTCTCCGATCCATACAGCAACACCTGTTTCATATTTGAGTTGAAGATGCGTATTTTGGTGTTGATTGAGATGTGTTTTGAGCCCCAGATCTTCCTGAGCATGTTAAACACCACCCTAGCCTTATTGATTCTATTTTTTATGTCTGCCTCTGCCCTTCCGGTGATGTCCACAACACTGCCTAGGTATGTGAATGTTTCTACCTCATCTATGCTGCACATAAGGATAGGGTTGCTGGTTTTGGAGTGCATCCTCATCACTTCTGTCTGCGATATTTGGTGTAAGACCAAGTTTTGGTGCCGTTTTTGTTGAGTCTGTCCGTCTTCTCCTGCATTTGAATCTGTGTGTGTGAAAGGAAAGCTACGTCGTCTGCAAATTCAGCACCCTGTTCCTGCTATTTCCCCATATCCCCTGATTCCGTTAGCCCCAAGAGCTAAAACTAACTATCTTAAACATCCAATCTATTGGCCTCCACTGCCCTCTGTGACAGAGAATTGTGACAGATTCACAACTCTCTGGCTGAAAAAGCTTTTCCTCATCTCAGTCCAACATGGCCTACCCCTCCTTCTTAAACTGTGATCCCTGGTTCTGGACTCCCCCAACATTGGGAACATTTTTCCTGCATCTAACCTGTCCAATCCCTTAAGATTTTTATATGTTTCTAAAAGATCCCCTCTCATCCTTCTAAATCCCCACTGCATACAAGCCCAGTTGACCCATTCTTCCATATTATGCCAGTCGCGCCATCCTGGGAATTAACCTGGTGAACCCACGCAGCACTCCCTTAATAGCAAGAATGTCCTTACTCAAATCAGGAGACCAAAAACTGCACACAACGCTCCAGGTGTGATATCACCAGGGCCCTGTACAACTGCGGTAGAACCTGCTTGCTCCTAAACCCAAATCCTCTTGCAATGAAGGCCATCATGCCATCAGCTTTCTTCACTGCCTGCTGTAACATGAGGGCAGGGGAGGGGATTGATTTAGTAGGAACCTGAGGGGGCGTAACTTTTTTTACACAAAGGTATGGGTGTATGGAACGAGCTGCTGGAGGAGGTAGTTGGCAGGTACTATTGCAACATTTGAGAAACATTTTACACAGGTACATGGATAATAGCAAGATTAAACGAGAGCTTACCAGTTTGAAGTTTGATCATTATTTTATGAGGAGTTACGATGAGGGATTACGTGAAGAAGGCCGTCCCCACGCATGCGCGTCAATCTTCAAAGCTGTGAAGTCACAGAAAAAATTGTTGAACTAAAATAGTAAGAGTAATCGCTCAACATAACTCCACATAAAATAACGATCAAACTTCAAACTGGTAAATTCTTGTTTAATCTTACTATTTTACTTAGGAGTCACATGAGTGACTACGTGAAGACTTTGAAGGTCTGTGATTTCATGCCGAGGAACGAGTCCACGCATCACAGCTGCATCAATTGACCAGGACGAGTGAGAAAATTAATGCATTCAAAACATGACATGTTTAACAATACTAATGCTTTAATAACAAGCAAGAAAATAAACAGTGACCCCTCTCACCCAGGAAGAAACTGTGAAACAGAACTTAAAACAGAATCAGCAAAATCACCTTTCCCCTGTCACTGGGTGTACCAGCAGATTTCTGCTCTTGGGAACTGCCATAAAAGGCTGTGTAATTAAGGCTAGAACCAGAGAGAATCAATGCTGAGTCGGCCAGTCTGGCACTACCAAAATGCCAGTGGCGGAGTCTTGCTGAATTTTTGCCACACATCGAGTAATGAGGCAGAATGCGGGGAAAACATGCACAAATTTCCCACCCCAGTGCAGCGAGAATGCATCTACTGCTACTGTCCCTGGGTCTGGCTCCCAGAATAACGTAAATTGGCAACTGATGATTAAGCCTGGAAGCAAACAGATCAATGTCCGGTACACCATAACGAAGGATAATATCATGAAACACTTTGTGATTTAACATCCATTCTTTGCTATCATTGAACTCTCATGATCTGGTGTCTGCCACTGTGTTATATCTACCTGGTAAATAGATAGCTGAAACCCAGATGTTCCTCGTAATGCACCAGTACCAGAGGAGATTAGACAACCTATCACAGGATACAGACTTACTGCCACCCTTGTGATTAATGTACGCTACTGCGATAGTGTTGTCAATCTGAAGTTGGACATGCACATGATACCTGTTGGTACAAAAAGCCTTTAACCCATAGAGTGCTCCCAACAACTCTAAATATTTAATACAGTGTGATTGAAGCATGGATGCTTCCTGCAGATCCCATCTGCCACCGCAGCTCGAGACGCTATCGGTAGCACCCCATCCTAGTGCACTGGCATCAGTCTGCAGGATAACTGATGGTGTATTGACTAAAATGGTACTGGAGCAGCACTGAATATTGGCAATCCACCATTGTAACTCAGCCAGAGCCTCAGCTGGTAGCTGCATGGGTCTATCAAAATGACCTCTCTGAAGCTTAAGTGCCTGTTCCTTTGCACGCTGTAAGTTTTGGTTGTGCAAAGGCCTGAACTGAGCAGCTCGGAACGCTGCCACTAATTTTCCAATTACCCGAGCCACATGTCTAACAGAAGGTTGATTATCAACAATGAGTTTCCTGCAGGCTTCAATTAACTCTAATTGCTTGCCCCGAGGCAGAGTCACTGACATGTGTACTGAGTTAATGGTGAATCCCAAACAATCAATTATCGTAGATGGCACCAATTTAGACTTAACTGGATGGATTATGAATCATATCTTTTCGAAAACGAGTTTTATAGCTGACACAGATAATTCAGCTAATTTCAAAGTCCTCCCAATGACAAAAATGTCATCCAAATATGCATGACAATATGATTCTGTGCTCTGAGTAACCCCAGGACTGGTTTTAGCAATTTTGTGAATGGCCTGGGAGCTGAGGTTAATCCATTAGGCAATGTTTTAAACATCCACAACTGATCCATCCAGTTAAACTTCAAAAATCTACTGTGCTGTTCATGTATGGCCACTGAATAGTAAGCATCTTTGAGGTCAATGCTTGCCATATAACATCCCTTGGAAAGCAATTATTTAGCAGTGCCAAAAGTTTCCATTTTGAAGTGTTTATACTGCACAAAGGTGTTAAGCTCTGTCAATAGGAGTAGGACAAATGTAGGATAAGTCTACATCCTCCATCCTTCTTTTGCCTAGTAAAGATATTGGACACAAACTGATAAGACTCATGCCTCGACCTCCCAATTACCTCTTTTTGAACAACGAGTCAAGTTCACTTTGTGCACTAATACACTCCTGTTGTGAAAACACAAAAATACGGCCAGGTGTATGCTGAATGGGTGGAGGCAAGTCAGAAATGAACTCAATTTGGAAACCTTGAATACTATGCAGTATAAATGGGTTAGGTGTTATCCACTGCCATTCATGTAAGAAAAATTGCAATCTCCCTCCAACTTGTAATGTATCCATCGCAGTCTCACCTACCTTAGAGTTTACCGGCGGTAAGGTCACTGCTTCTGCCCCCGAGGTCTGGGGGCTAGGGCTGCTGGACAGCGCCGCATCTTGAACATGGCCCGGCTTGGGCCCTGCCCTAAAAAAGGCTTCTGTGTCTGTTGCTCCACACCACGTCTGCCATAGCCAGCAAACTGTTTGGTATGCAGAGGAGGGTAGGGTTACAGTCTCCGGAAAGATGATACCTTCGGAGGCACCTTCATGAGGCCAAGAGTCTTTAACTCCTCATCGAGTTCTTTAACCTGTTTGGTCAGGTGTTCTCCGAACAGGAGGTTTGGGGGTTGTACATTCCCCGACTTACAGAGCCCAGCAAATTTAGGATTTATAGCAGGACGGATGGCATTCTTTCTAATGCAATTGATTTCAAAATGTGCATTGCAAATTAATGCCATCGCGTCCTGCTGTGTATCCGAGAGTGGTGCCTCCTCTACTGACCTAGCAAAGACCATGATGCCCGATGCGAGTAGCTGGAGTACTCTTTGGATTTTAACCTCTTGGGCTCGAACGCCCCCTCCAATGTGCCCCCAAATGGATTGGTTAACAATGGGGACACTCAGTGAGGCACAGTTTAGTGGAGTGTTATACCTGACAGTTGTCTCCTCCATCGTTTGTTCTTGCAGTGGATGGGAAGCCATGTAATTAATGTTCACTGCGAACTCTTCATCCAATGGCTCACCTGTGAGGACTGGGACCGCAAATATGGATGCAATAGATAGTAAACCCAATGGCCCCTGTAGCCCAACTGTGCCTCCGTACATCTGGGTCAGCATAGCACTGATCTCGTACGCTCCCATCATCTGACAGGGAGATATTATGCAGCCCTGACACAGGCGCTGCTGCCTCGGGTTCCGTATACTCCCCGTCCTTTGGAGCATATCGTGCTGGAGTAACCTCTCCACAAGGCTCTCCGTATGGGCCAGCCTGCCGATAACACGGGCCATAGAAGGAGGGGGCTCGTCCACCTCCTGGCCCGACTCCTCTGAGTCCAGGGCCCTCACAGACATTTTAGTGGCTTTTCTCCCCCGTGGAGCATCTAAGGTGCTTTCTGGCAGCACCAAGTCTGTAGCCGCTGGCTGCTCTGCCAGCGGCCCTGTAGGCAAATTCGGCAGTCGCATGCTGCCCGCAGGCCCATGGTCTTCCGCAGCCAGTTTGATCGCGGCTTGCCTCTTTACTTTGGACATATCTCCCACAATCCGAAGCTGAAAATACAGTAAGACAAAGCACACTCCGGACCGGGAGCAACGACTTCAGCTACGTTTTTAAAACACTTACCTGAGTCTTTTAAACTTACCCGTTGGAAGAAGTGACGCGCCCGCCAGCCAGTCATTGCGCAATATGTCAGACCTAATGGCGTGCATGCATGGGGACGGCCTTCTTCACGTAGTCACTCACGTGACTCCGAAGTAAAATTTAGGTTTAGAGGGATACGGCCTAACGCAGGCAGGTGTGACTAGTGTAGATGGGGCATGTTGGTCAGTGTGGTCAAGTTGGGCTGAAGGGCCTGTTTCCAAGTTGTTTGATTCTATGCCTCTATATTCCTTTTCCAGTTCTCTGAACTGGAGCACCCGGCGCAAACTCACGCAGTCACAGGGAGAATATGCAAACTCCGTACAGACAGCACCTGTAGTCAGGATCGAACCTGGGTCTCTGGTGCTGTAAGACTCGACCACTCTGTCGCCCTAATGAAGTTCAGTTTAAAAAATTGTAATTGAACTTCAATTCAATTCAATTCAACTTTAATGTCATTGCACAGATACTAGTATGGGTACAACGAAACGCAGTTTAGTGTCAGTTTGTAGTAAGAGCAATATAGAAATAAATACAGAATGCAGACAATGTGTCGGAAAGACTGGAGAAATCTATCGGTGGGACTCCGAGTTCAGCAGTGTGATGGTGTTGTTATAGTAGCTGTTCCTCATCCTACTAGTGCGGGACCTGTGGCTCCTGTACCGCCTCCCTGATGGTAAGGAGGGCAAACAGTCCATGGTTAGGGTGGGAGGGGTCTTTGATGATCTTCCCGGCCCGTCTCAGACACCGTTTTTGGTGGAGGGCATCCGTGGCAGGGAGCGGGGCACCGATGATGTACTGGGCGGTTTTAACCACCCATTGTAGTGCCTTCTATCTGCTACGGTGCAACTGCTGTACCATACCGTAAAGCAGGGGATGGTACAGCGGTAAAAGTTGGTCAGGATCTGGGGGGACAGGTCTTACTTAAAACATTTTGAACATTTTCTTTCTTCCTTTAATAAGTGGTGATGTAATGATCAGAATTTGGAACACCAGACAACTGGTTATTAATAAAAGCTGAGGATAAGAAGGAACATCATAGCTGTGAATAAAACGCACAGTACAAGTGGGTTTTTTTAGGCTCGGCTTTAAACTGTTGATTTTTACCACACTTATAAAATTAGATTATTTTAAATGTGTGCACCATAGACATTGCCCAGATGCAGCATGCATGCTGGATAAAGAAAATATCAAGTATTCCATTTATTTGTGCTTTATATTAGAACTACTGTTAACAAATTAATCATGTACTGAAAATGCAATGGTCATTCTCATTTTGTCTGTCTAATTCAGATGTCTCTCAAAATTTGTAAGTCCATTTAAAAATGTTAGTTCATATTTTCCTGGAGTCCCTTGACCACATTCACTGCATATGTTCCCCATTTCTTGCTAACTGGCATCCAGATAGCCATTTTACTGTCCTAGATGATTCTGGAGCCAAGAGGCATGCTCCCAAGCAACAATAAGATGTCGGATAATAAAATTGCCTAATAATCAGGAACCAGAGCAAGCCCCATCCACAAACTCTTCTGGGAAAAATTGCTGCTGATATCAAAGTTCTGTCCCCAACAACACTGAAGGTCTGAACACAATCTGAAGAAAGGTTTCAACCCAAAATGTTGCCTATTTCCTTCGCTCCATAGATGCTGCCTCACCCGCTGAGTTTATCCAGCATTTTTGCTACCTTCGATTTTCTAGCATCTGCAGTTCCATCTTAAGCACTAAATAGTCAAGATTTCTCAATGCTCCTGAAGTTTCTTAGAAAATTAAAAACACATCCAGATCATTAAAACATTAAACTATACAAAAAAAACTTTAAATGTGCAATTGTCCTTTTTTTTCTTTTCTCACATGAAATTGTTAAAGAGAATGTTCCTGATCATTTGCATGGGAACTCAAAATCATTCTGGCACTTTGGAGAAATACTGACAGCGCTGGCAAGAACTACCTAAATCTAATCCTCAATGTCTGCACACATTTACCGACAACTTTTATCCTTGATATACGACTATTAGACCGCGGGTCGCACATCCAAAATGAGTCTAGATTTTAACTTTTGTGACCCATCTCTGGTATCTACTTGAAATTTGGACAGATTCAAATAAAAGGTCATTGAGAAGGAATTCATAACTCGTCAGTACAAAAAGTTACACACTAATTAATTAGGCTAATTTGTAGATCTATCTATACTGATGTAAAAGCTCAGTGGTATCAAAGAACATAATATTCATGGTAAAGTTAGTCAAAGAACCTTCTACTCTTCATCTGAATATTCTTCATCAGATTCCAGCTCTTTTGCAGTAAGAGAGTTTCTGCAGTCAACACACTTACATAATTCAGTACATGGCACACCATGCTGTTGACATGAGCATCCTCATTTCCATGTATTTGACTTCTAACACCTTGTTTTCTTGCATGAACAGTAGGTTAGTTCTAGCAAGGTGCTTGGGGCTGGTGGCAGATTACCCCACTCAATGTTTTAGAAGGAGTATCCTTCCTTTGGCTTTCAGGTTCAAGACATCCTGGGCAACAAACAGCAGACTGTAATGCAGCTCGTCAGGCACATCAACTTTCCCAGAGTCTTTGGGCTGACTGCTCGCTCCGGTGGTCCATGCCAAAAAGACGAACAGTTCAGCTGGGACAATCTCTTCAGCCTTATCTAATGTTGCGTCTTCAGAAGTTGGGAGCCATTGGATGGGTGTTGGTGAGATGACGATGCTATTCTGCACAATCTGGGCTGCATGAAACATGTCTCCGAGGTGATGGGACAATGATCCTCGTTGATTTTCACCACCAATTCCACTGCTTGCACTGTCCTCACTTGAATTATCTTGTACAACACCTTCAACCAGCTCTTCAACAGCAAGTGATTCTACAAATACAATATCACTTTCTACTTGCCTAGATGGCCTTGTAAAAAATAAGACAGGATGGGATCTCTTCAACCTTGCCTTCAAGTCGCATGTCTTGTGAGATGATGCATCCAAGCCCTCAACTTCTCGAACCTCCTTGATGAGATGTTGGTTAAGTTTAGCAAGTCTTAAGATCTCTTTGCCAATGGACGATTCTCTCCTTGATGACTCTATTGCAGAAACTAGAGGTGGACTTCTCATTCACCTGCTGCTATCTTGTTTACTAATATTTGCAAAATTAGTGACAAATTTTGTATATCTAAGATAGCATGCTTTATGGTATCTTGCTTCAATAGCTACAAGATCTCTATCTCTTATGTATACTAGCAATGCATTATCTTGCTTCATGGTGGCAGCAGTTAGTAACTGCCCCCCATGTTTTGTTTCACATTGTACTTATTTCTCTACTTTTCATTTAACCGTGACTTGTTCTTTGATGTACTTTGAGCCTTTACAGATGATGCAATGCACTGGTAGGACATGCCTGCGGTCAGGGTGCTCGACTGTAGCTGTTTGTTGACCATCACTTGTCATGGACCGAGGCAGTCTCTTTGGGGTCGGCTAATGTGGTTCGCCATCAGGAACTTCTTTTTGAGGGGATTCACCTGCTTTAGGCTTTTCAGCATCTGTGGATTGAACAAAATTAGAAGAGGAAAAAGAAAACAGAAAAGGAAAGAAAAGTAAAATAATTCAACATCCTCAAATGTATTTTAATTGTACAAAATAACAGAATATGACCATAAATACTAATAAATGTTGATTTATTAGTATATATGTTGAGCTATCATATATTTCAGGGCTATTAGTAACAAATTTTGAGCATCATTCAAAACTATATTTAAGTGCATATAACATATTTGTTAACATGTTTATTTACATGAACCTATGCCCCAGTTGATGTTTAAACGTTTTTAATAGGGACACAAATTTCACACATTGATCTATTGACATAATTTCTGTAACTATAAACCCTAGTGATACATTTTATTTTATATAGTGAAATGTATGTAAGCATACTTAATGCTTGATGAGCTCTTACCTTTTTATTTATCATTCTTATTTCACAGTTCACAACATCATAACTTTACAAAGGTAAAATTAATGCATCATTCTATACATCACTGACTTCAAAGCTTACATTGTCAGAAATGTGCATTGGCCTAACTAAGTTTATGAAACGTTTTCTTTGTTAGAATATGAGAAAATATACACTAGAAATTTATAATAGAATAATTCAGGCTGTCTCAGTCAATTTCTGATTTTCATCAGATTTATTTTTCATGTTCTAAATCTGTTGTAAAACAAAGTTATCAGCAAGTGGTTAGCATTACTTTCTTCCTTTGAAACATTGCTGTAACTCGATTTATTATTGTAATGTTGCAAAAGTGACAATAGTACTCGGCATGATAACCCAGGATACACTGCTGCCTTCTAATAATAGATAAAATGTGTAAGAGAGTATTTTACCTCTTTTCATTTTTGATATTATCTAAGACAAAGTCAACATATCACTGGAGCAATTTACGTGTACGCATGTCCAGGTTGATGGGATGGCAAGTCAGCAAAAGATCAGGTTAGTGTTCATTATGTGGCACAGTGCCTCCAGTGCATGTCCACACACAACACTTTTATGGGGCTCTGAAGAGTGGTGGGGCAGAGGTGTTTTGAAAGTTATTTTACGAGTTGAGCCTAGTGGATTTATAAAATTATAGCTACATTAGTGACCACTTTTAATTTAATTTATTAAGGAAATACAAAGTTCAAGTCCTCAACTTCAGCTTCAAGATCTCATCTCTCATATTATAAGATGCATGAACATGATACTAGTTGTCATGATTTGGTTAATTTTCATAAATTCTGACGTTAGATCGTACCTTCCAGTTCCAGTTGCTTCACAAAGTCCATGAGAATGGCCATCATCATCATCGCCTGCAGCTGCAGGGCCTTCATCCGCAAGTTTCTCTGGTCCAACACCTTGGCTGTCGTGTTTGTGCTGCAGCGCCTTAGCAGCGACTTTGCTTTCCAAACTTTCTTCCACTTCTATCCACTTAGCTGCACATTCTTGAGACTTCTTAAAACTTTTCTCACTAAATGTAATGACCTTGCGATGGGTTTTGACGACATGTATTGTACAGAAAACCAAAGTTCATTCCTTGGAATATTCCGTCACTAGCATCAGACGAAATACCCTCCGCCATGATCCCAGTGTGCTCCCTGCCTAGCTAGCCTGAAACAAAGAGCGTCATTGGTCAATTGCTGTCCGACTCAATGTCAAACGTGCTTTGATTGGACAATTACTACTCAGAAAATTGACAACATTTTGGAGGTTTTTTCCATATTTTAAATTATGTGCATGTTTTGTTCTTGACGAGTTCTAGATATTTTCCAAATACACAGGACAAGATGTTAAAAATCCAAATTACCAAATGTCAACTTGCTCCCGGTGGTGATGGGAGCCTTATGCACTCACCTGTGCTCCTCCAATGTTGAGAAAGGCTGCACAGACACGTCATTTGGGTTATCAAGTGAACATCTACTTTCATCGATGTTTCGCTGAATGAATCCACGACGTCTCCAGTAGGCTCAGCGGTGCATTCTATAATATTTTTACACAATATGTTATAAATACAGATAGATATGGGGTGTGGGTCACAACATGAAATGAAAATGCACCTCAGCCCACGGTCTATATATTTATAATGGATACTAATGCTACAGATTTACATTAAGAGTCTTGCCCAGTCAGCACTGTTCAACATATTAAATCTCATGACCTCCCAAGAACCTGCACCCAAATATCAAGTGTTAAACTGAGATAACGTATGATAGTCATGTGCTAATTTGTACTCTATCATTTAATTTTTTGGTTTTGTATGCAAGTTGAGCAAAATTATCAGAGGTATGATTATGCAATAGATTATGATTGTGTAATAGAATTTTGCATTACAGTCATCAAATATTTTTTGTTTAAAGAAACAAAAGAAAATCAACCTTATTTTTAATATTGGCTCTTTTAACTTCAAGATTCTGTGAAATTTATTTTAATTTACATTAAGCAGTGAAGTCATAAAAATTATCTTGCCAATATTGGTTCACCACTACCAAATGCTTAATGGGACTGTTAAAACTGAACCGATTCAATGTGATGCCAGGCTGTCATGAAGAAACACATTTTATTTTGCTAGTGAAGGGATCTGTAGACAAATTATGCAGTGATAAAATAGTTCAACTGACTATGAAAAGCTGTGATGCTTCCATAGCAATGAACAGGAGATGGGTGGGGTCATAAGTAATAGGAGTAGAATTACGCCTTTCAGCCCATCAAGTCTACTCCGCCATTTAAATATTGCTGATCTATCTCTCCCTCCTAATCCCATCCTCCTGCCTTCTCCTCATAGCCCCTGACACCCAAACGAATCAAGAACTATTATAGAGGCTTCTATAAGTTGGTGTTGAGAGACACGCATTCGGTTTTCACAGAATTGATTTGTTGTTTGAAAAGAGATGGAAGTAGCTGTATGGTGATGAATTGAGCAAAATAACAGCTGAAAATATTAACATAGCCATAGGCGTGAACTTCCATTCAATCAGAGGGAAAGAACAATTGTACCTTTACCAGGTGAATGGAGAAAGAACTTGCAGATGTGACATCTCTGGTGCACTAGCGGATGTACTGTAGGTGTATCTGTACCTTTCTATCCTCCCTCCATTTCCTCACTCCCAACTTGTGTACTGTTTGTGGGTTTTTTTTTAATTAGGTAAGAACAATTATGGCATTGAGACAGGAGGCAATTTGAAATTATTTCCACAATTCCCCATGGTGCAAATTGGAAAAAAAAGGTATTGTCAGATTGCAATACAATTTTGTTCATAATTATTATTTTTTTTTAATTTCTGTGAAAATTGTGTTTATTTACTTTCATTGAAAGAAAAATACAACTGCATTTTGACCTAGAAATTCTGTTGCATATTGATCAATGCAGATATCACGCATAGTTGGTATCTGAAAATTGAAATGTGGAACACAAACTGCTGCAGTAACTCAGTGGGTCAGACAGCATCTCTGGAGGACATGGATAGGTGATATTTTGTATAGGGATCTTTCTTCAGACAGATTGTAATACGGAGGGAAAATTGACAAAGAGGTGGGGGGGGGGGACAAAGTTGACAAGTGACAGTTTATTCAGGTGGGGGTGGGGGGGTTTGATTGGCAAATAGGCGGACAAAGGCTAGAAAGGAAAAGGGTGACAAAAGTGGAATAAAGGTGATAAAAAGGACACAATATGGACCCCAGTAGCCCTTCCAGGACAGGCAGTTTCACATGCCCCTCTAACCACATCTACTGCCTTTGGTGCTCCCAATGCAATCTCTTCTACAATCCTTAATCAAGGTTGGATTTTAATCTGTGAGTATATTCTTTGGTTATAAAAATATGCAAATGTTTTCTATTCCATTTCGTTTAAGATATAGTTTAATTCTATTGTAGATTCATTGATGGAGGTTTAAGAGAAATCGGACTAGGAAGCTGGCAGAGTATTTTGATCAAGGAGCAGTGAAACAGTAACAGTCAGGTAATGTGCATTTTTAAATTATGCTTAACTGCATCCAAGTGGCTAGGAATAGTGTTTGACTTGAAACGTCAGATCTCTCTTTTACTGACGCTGCCTGGCTAGAAATTGAATTTTTTTTTTATATATATGATGGACGTCTTATACTTATTTCAACAGAAACATCTCTCCCTGAAAGACACTCTCATTACTTCAGATGTGATGGAATGAGAAGTGATGTCCAGAAAGAAAACAAGTCCAAATTCACCATAAAGTTGTTGTAGAGATCCCAATCATAAATAAGATCTTGAGCAAATGCAAATGTTGCTATTTCCAAGCAGAACCACCTGGGTATACCAAAAGATCTGGATTCAAATGCATATGTGTCCAACTGTGGAACTCCTAACTTCTTAACAACATAGTCATAGAGTGATACGGCGTAGAAACAGGCCCATCAGCCCAATTTGCCCACACTGGCCAACATGACCCAGCTACACTAGTCCCACCTGCTCATGTCCCTCTAAACCTGTCCTATCCCTGTACTTGTCTAACTGTTTCTTAAATGTTGGGATAGTCCATGCCTCAAATACCTCCTCTGGCAGCTTGTTCCATATCCCCACCACCCTTTGTGTGAAAAACGTACCCCTCAGATTCCTATTAAAATCTTTTCCCCTTCACCTTAAACCTATGTCCTCATGTCCTTGGTATAAGAGACTCCAATATCTCAGTTGATTTCTCAACTGTGCACTGATGTGATCCATGAAGTCCAGCAGTGGATTTTACCACACTTTCCCACCATTTATGTTGGTAAATCCACCTTAAAAAATGGGTGCTGGGTTATTCGCCATCATTGAATGATTTTGAGGCACTAAGTATTAGATGTAAATTTTGTTAGATTTAATTTTAAGTATTTTTTTTGTTCAATGTATTAAAGAGTTCAATTAAATTGTCATAACAGGGATATTTTTGAATATTGCTGAATGTTAGAAACAATCATTGTCTGAAGAAGGGTCTCAACCTGAAACATCACCCATTCCTTCTATTGAGAGATGCTGAGGTACTCCAGCTTTTTGTGTCTATCGTTGTATTTTGACAGCTTCAAAGTGCATTAGTAAGTTTGAGGCTGCAACTTGGCAGCAAACTCTCACTCAAATTAAAAACAAGCCTTTCTCATATGTCACTGTAAGTTCCAGTGGTTCACCACTAACCACAAACTCTGGGCAGATTACTTTTGCCGGTGTTGTTGAAACGGCTTTCCTACTTCCTGTTTTGCATTTTAATTGGGAGGTTTTCCTAATCGTTGAAACAGATTTAATCAGTGCAGCAGCTTGCAAAAATCCCCATGATTTGCAGCAAAAGCAAAATAAATACAATGCAAAAGCAATGCAATAAAAGTCTGCTAAATTTAATCAATTTTACCACAATAATTCTCAATCTAAACTAATTTCGAGGGAAGAAACCATACTAGAATGTGTAATGAGGCATTCATGTATTAAAATCCTCCTACCATCAGGTTACTAAATAAGAATGATCATAACATTATCAATTCAATATTCAGTATATAAAGAACAATAACAGTTGTCAAGGTAACAGATTTTGAGAAAAGCCAGATTTTAAAACAGAGATAGTTAGATTCTTGATTAGTACTGGTGTCAGAAGTTATGGGGAAAAGGCATGAGAATAGTAGGAGGAAAAGATAGATCAGCCACGGTTGAATGGTGGAGTAGATGGTGGTTGATGGGCCGAATGGCCTAATTCTGCTCCTGTCACATGAATTTATGACATAAAACAGTCTAGCAAAGTATGTGATAGAGAATTAAATGCCCCTGTCCCACTTAGGAAACCTGAACGGAAACCTCTGGAGACTTTGCGCCCCACCAAGGTTTCCATGCGGTTCCAGAAGGTTCCCGGGTTTTTTGTCCTCTGGCAACCACCTTCAACTAGCATCGCAACTGGCTTTGACAAAAAAATTACTGATTTTTTAAACGGAAACCACTTTCGACCATTAGGGAGACTGACAAAAAACCTCCGGGAACCGAACGGAAACCTTGGGTGGGGCGCAAAGCCTCCAGAGGTTTCCGTTTAGGTTTCCTAAGTGGGACAGGGGTATAAATAATAATAACTGGTGAGAGGGAATCACTAAATCAATTGAGTAAACAATAATTAAAATAAGAAAAGGACATGAAATGTTGAAAGAGAAATAATAACATGAAGGATTTTGAGCACAATAAATAGTTTTATGGAAAATATCTGAAACTGACAAGAACCAGAAATGCTAGAAATAATGGACAGTTCATGCAGTATCTGTGGAGAGTTAATGTTTCAACAGCATCAGGAAAAGATAGAGATCAAACATGTTTTAAGTTGCAGAGGACAAGGAGAGTCCAGCTTAAGAATAAGAGGTAAGCAATTAAGAATGGAGACGAGGAAACACTTTTTCACGCAGAGAGTTGTGAGTGTGTGGAATTCTCTGCCTCAGAGGGGGGTGGAGGCTGGTTCTCTGGATAGTTTAAAGAGAGAGTTAGATAGGGCGCTTAAAGATAGTGGAGTCAGGGGATATGGGGAGAAGGCAGCAACGGGGTACTGATTGTGGATGATCAGCCATTGATCACATTAAATGGTGGTGCTGGCTCGATGGGCCGAATGGCCTACTCCTGCACCTATTGTCTATTATCTATTGAGAGGCGGAGAGATCAAAAAGGTCTGAGATGGAAGAGCAGGAGATTGAGAGATTCATCAGGCAGGCAGAGGGGCTGGCTGAGAGAGCACTTGGCAGGTATTAATGGCACCTGATCTGTCTGGAGGAAAAGAAAGAAGATTGAAATGAAGGAGAACAGAGGAGAGGAAGGAACGGTGCTGGGAGACTGTGGGTTACAAAGCACTGCTATTGCTGGAAATCCCAAATGGAAGCAAATGCTGAAAATACTGAGCAGGTCAAGAGGCATTTGTGGAATGAGAAGAACTGAGTTAACGTCCTACATTGATGATGTAACATGAAATGGCTGGAGGTGGTGGCCATCTGACCCTTCAAATCTGCTGTGTCATTCGACAAGATCACGACCAAAGGTAGACGCAAAATGCTGGAGTAACTCAGCGAGACAGGCAGCATCTCTGCAGAGAGGAAATGGGTGACATTTCGGATCTGAAGAAGGATCTCGACCTGAAACGTCACCCAATCCTTCTCTCCAGAGATGCTGCCTGTCCCGCTGAGTTACTCCAGCATTTTGCGTCTACCTTTGATTTAAACCAGCGTCTGCAGTTCTTTCTTACACAGATCATGACCAATCTACCTCAACACCATTTTCATTCTCCATCCTCATATCCCTCGATTCCTGGAATATTGTTTAAGTGCCTTTTGGATTGGCATATGGATATGCTGGGTAAGGAGTAATACTTGTGTAGGCAGATGAGATTAGTTTATCTTGGCCTAATGTTCAGCACAGAATTTATGGGTTGAAGTGCCTGTTCCTATGCTGGCCTGTTCATCATAGCATTCAAGGGTAGAGAATTCCAAGGATTCACCCACCTTTGAAGTGAAGACCTTTTTTGCTTGTTTCACTTCTAAATGGCCTACCACTTATTTTCAAGACAATTAACTAGGATAAACACTCTCGCCAAATCCATCCTGTCAAGCTCGCTAGAAGTCTATGTGCATAAGTGAGGCCTTTCATTTTTCATAGTTGCTTTCAATCTCTCCTTATATGACATATTTCCCATTCTAGAAGTTTGTCTGCACACCCTCCAGCCCAAGTATATATATATATTACTAAAAGTCTGATCTTGACCACTTCCTGTTGTTCTGTACAGTGATTTTTTTTTAAACGCTACCACCTACGGCTGTGATTTTTGGCCATCTTACTCAGAGTCCCCCTCGGCTGTGCAGGACAAGAGGATATTTGCCATTGAAAACTAAAAGCTATTAGTTTTTTTTAAATGTTGAGATTCTCTCTCCTGAAGGTCACACCCTTCCAGAGGAACTATAAAACCCAGGTGGTTGGTTTGAAGTGAAGCACTCGCTCACCACAGATGCTGCATGACCTGCAATATATTTCCAACAATATTTATAAATATTTGGCAGATCATGCAGTAATTGCGAAATGAGAAAAAAATGAGTTAACATATCATAATATGGATGCCTAACCAGAAATGGTGCAGTAGGGGGTAATTTGATAGCTTAGGTCATCTCTGCCATTCTATTAGATCAAGGCTGATCTACCTTAACAATCAACATCTGGGGGATTTTTTTTAAATTTTTAATGATGAACTGAGTAGGTTTGAAGAAAGATATATTCTATAATAAGCAAAACTTCATCATAATGAAATAGTCTGGTGGGATGTTTTTCCAAAAAGTGTCAAGACCCATGTAAGATGACTACTTTAAAGAAAATAAGAAAATACATAAATAAAAAGTTATAAATCTCTGACAGGACATCAAAAAAATATTTTTCCTTGGGGAAAGAAATTACTTTTCTTGGCATAATTGTAAAATACCCTGAACTGTTCAAAGTGTTTATGTGCAAAGAAAGACAAGCAGGACACATAAGACAAAACATCATATTTGAAATGTCCACCTGTCCAAAAATAAGAATAGCAAAATGAAAAGTTTGAAGAAAAACAGGAAGCAATTTAGATGTAAAATAAGAATACTTGGTTAAAAATAATCACAAATTGGCTGCAGCGATCAACTTTCATAAAGGCTGTATTTCAATGAACTACATAGTTCTTTAGGAAGCTGTGAAAATGTTGCTAGGGTAAATAAATGTGAGAAAATGAGACTGCTTTACTGTTAAGGAAAACCATTTGGAAATGGACATGGATGAATAAAGTGTGATAAGTTCCATTGAAAGAAACTTGATTTTAAACTAACCAGGTACTCCATTGATAGAAACAGCTTTATTATAATGTTGCATTGAACAGGAGAATCAGAATGCAGCAATTTTGATTGAAAGTCATTTGGTTAGTAAGAAAATAAATGATATAATAATTCACATAAGCAAAGCCCTGGTGCAGTGAAATAAGTTGTTGTTTTGAACAGAGAATAAAAGACTGACATGGTCAGATTGAAAGTCATTTAGTTTTAAATTAAATAGAATTTGTGGAAATACAAGCATTGTTGTCTTTGGTGAAGTAATTTTAACCAAGTGAATCGAACAGTGTTAGTAAGGTGAATTGCAAATGATTTGCATTTCATGGATTAAATTGGAACTAAAAGTTTTTTGCAACAAGTGGAGGCGCTTTTGTCAGGTGAATTAAACCATGATGAAGTGATACAGTTTGATGAAATCGGCAATATCCATGATAGGAAAAGGTCTATCTCAGTGAGATAGGTTGTTTTGATTACATGATTAAAATAGTGGAAAGGCCCATTGTAAGTTTTCACTTTAACTAAATAAAATAACAATCTTTGAAAATAAACCAGTATTTCAAGTCATGTAGGAAGGAACTGCAGATGCTGGTTTAAACCGAAGATAGACACAAAAGGTTGAACTCAGCGGGTCAGACAGTATCTCTGGAGAAAAGGAATAGATGACATTTCGGGTCGAGACCCTTCTTCAGACCTTCAGTCATTTTGATTAACTTATTCATAATCGTATAGGCAGGTAGTGCAGGAGTCCCCTGCGGTCATCTCCCTCCTAAACAGGTATACCATTTTGGATACTGTTGAGGGAGATGGCTCATCAGGGGAATGCAGCAGCAGCCAGGTTCATGGCACCATGGGTGGCTCTGCAGCACATGAGGGGGGAAAAAAGAGGGGAAGGGCAATAGTAATAGGGGATTCAATTGTCAGGGGAATAGATAGGCGTTTCTGCGGCCGCAAACGAGACTCCAGGATGGTATGTTGCCTCCCTGGTGCAAAGGTCAGGGATGTCACTGAACGGCTGCAGAACATTCTGGAGGGGGAGGGTGAACAGCCAGTTGTCGTGGTGCATTTTTGGCACCAACGATATAGGTAAAAAAAGGGATGAGGTCCTACAAGGTGAATTTAGGGAGCTAGGAGATAAACTTAAAAGTAGGACCTCAAAGGTAGTAATCTCCGGATTACTACCAGTACCACGGGCCAGTCAGAGTAGAAATAGGAGGATAATGCAAATGAATACGTGGCTTGAAAAGTGGTGCAAGGGGGAGGGATTCAAATTTTTAGGGCACTGGGACCAGTTCTGGGGGAGGTGGGACCGGTACAAACAGGACGGTTTGCACCTGGAATGGAATGGAACCAATGTTCTTGGGGGAGTGTTTGCTAGTGCTGTCGGGGAGGATTTAAACTAATGTGGCAGGGGGATGGTACAAGAGTCAGAGAGGCAGGAGGGTGTAAAATGAGGGTAGAAGCATTAGGTAGCAAGGTGAAAGGTAAAAGTGGCAGGCAGACAAAACCAGGGCAAAAATCAAAAAGGGCCACTTTTTCAGCAAAAATTGTATAAGGGGTAAATGCGTTGTAAAGACAAGCCTGAAGGCTTTGTGTCTCAATGCAAGGAGTATTCGTAATAAGGTGGACGAGTTGAACGTGCAGATAGATATTAATGATTATGATATAGTTGGGATCACGGAGACATGGCTCCAGGGTGACGTAGGCTGGGAGCTGAACATCCAGGGATATTCAATATTCAGGAGGGATAGAGAGAAAGGAAAAGGAGGTGGGGTAGCGTTGCTGGTTAGAGAGGAGATTACAGCAATGGAAAGGAAGGACATTAGCTTGGAGGATGTGGAATCGGTATGGGTAGAGCTACAAAACACTAAGGGGCAGAAAACGCTGGTGGGTGTTGTGTACAGGCCACCTAACAGTAGCAGAGAAGTTGGGGATGGTATCAAACAGGAAATTAGAAATGCGTGCGACAAAGGCAAAACAGTTATAATGGGTGACTTCAATCTACATATAGATTGGGTTAATCAAATTGGCAGGGGTGCTGAGGAAGAGGATTTTTTGGAATGTATGCGGGATAGTTATCTAAATCAACATGTACAGGAACCAACGAGAGAGCAGGCTATTTTAGACTGGGTTTTGAGTAATGAGGAAGGGGTAATTAGCCGTCTTGTTGTACGTGCCCCCTTGGGCAAGAGTGACCATAATATGGTTGAGTTCTTCATTAGGATGGAGAGTGACATTGTTAATTCAGAAACAATGGTTCTGAACTTAAAGAAAGGTAACTTTGAGGGTATGAGACGTGAATTGGCCAAGATTGACTGGCAATTAATTTCTAAAAGGGTTGACGGTGGATATACAATGGAAGACATTTAAAGACTGCATGGATGAACTACAAAAATGTTCTTCCCAGTTTGGCAAAAGAATAAATCGGGGAAGGTAGTGCATCCGTGGATAACAAGGGAAATCAGGGATAGTATCAAAGCAAAGGATGATGCGTACAAAGTAGCCAGAAAAAGCAGCATAACCAGAGGACTGGGAGAAATTCAGAGACCAGTAGAGGAGGACAAAGGGCTTAATTAGGAAAGGAAAAATAGATTATGAAAGAAAACTGGCAGGGAACATAAAAACTGACTGCAAAAGTTTTTATAGATATGTGAAGAGAAAGAGGTTAGTTAAAACAAATGTAGGTCCCTTGCAGTCAGAAACAGGTGAGTTGATCATGGGGAACAAGGATATGGCGGACCAATTGAATAACTACTTTGGTTCCGTCTTCACTAAGGAAGACATAAATAATCTGCCTGAAATAGCAGGGGACTGTGGGTCAAAGGAGGAATTGAGTGAAATCCAGGTCAGTCGGGAAGTGGTGTGGTAAATTGAATAGATTAAAGGCCGATAAATCCCCAGGGCCAGATAGGCTGCATCCCAGAGTACTTAAGGAAGTAGCTCAGGAAATAGTGGATGCATTAGTGATAATCTTTCAAAACTCTTTAGATTCTGGAGTAGTTCCTGAGGATTGGCGGGTAGCAAATGTAACCCCTCTTTTTAAGAAGGGAGGGAGAGAGAAAACGGGGAATTACAGACCAGTTAGTCTAACATCGGTAGTGGGGAAACTGCTAGAGTCAGTTATTAAAGATGGATAGCAGCACATTTGGAAAGTGGTGAAATCATTGGACAAAGTCAGCATGGATTTACAAAAGGTAAATCATGTCTGACGAATCTTGTGGAATTTTTCGAGGATGTAACTAGTAGCGTGGATAAGGAGAACCAGTGGATGTGGTATATCTGGACTTCCAGAAGGCTTTCGACAAGGTCCCACATAAGAGATTAGTATACAAACTTAAAGCATACGGTATTAGGGGTTCAGTATTGATGTGGATAGAGAACTGGCTGGCAAACAGGAAGCAAAGAGTAGGAGTAAACGGGTCTTTTCACAATGGCAGGCAGTAACTAGTGGGGTACCGCAGGGCTCAGTGCTGGGACCCCAGCTATTTACAATATATATTAATGATCTGGATGAGGGAATTGAAGGCAACATCTCCAAGTTTGCGGATGACACTAAGCTGGGGGGCAGTGTTCGCTGTGAGGAGGATGCTAGGAGACTGCAAGGTGACTTGGATAGGCTGGGTGAGTGGGCAAATGTTTGGCAGATGCAGTATAATGTGGATAAATGTGAGGTTATCCACTTTGGTGGCAAAAACAGGAAAGCAGACTATTATTTAAATGGTGGCCGATTAGGAAAAGGGGAGATGCAGCGAGACCTGGGTGTCATGGTACACCAGTCATTGAAAGTAGGCATGCAGGTGCAGCAGGCAGTGAAAAAAGCGAATGGTATGTTAGCTTTCATAGCAAAAGGATTTGAGTACAGGAGCAGGGAGGTTCTACTTCAGTTGTACAGGGTCTTGGTGAACCACACCTGGAGTATTGCGTGCAGTTTTTGGTCTCCAAATCTGAGGAAGGACATTATTGCCATAGAGGGAGTGCAGAGAAGGTTCACCAGACTGATTCCTGGGATGTCAGGACTGTCTTATGAAGAAAGACAGGATAGACTCGGTTTTATACTCTCTGGAATTTAGGAGATTAAGAGGGGATCTTATAGAAAACTTACAAAATTCTTAAGGGGTTGGACAGGCTAGATGCAGGAAGATTGTTCCCGATGTTGGGGAAGTCCAGGACAAGGGGTCACAGCTTAAGGATAAGGGGGAAATCCTTTAAGACCGAGATGAGAAAGACTTTCTTCACACAGAGAGTGGTGAGTCTCTGGAACTCTCTGCCACAGAGGGTAGTTGAGGCCAGTTCATTGGCTATATTTAAGAGTGAGTTGGATGTGGCCCTTGTGGCTAAGGGGATCAGAGGGTATGGAGAGAAGGCAGGTACGGGATACTGAGTTGGATGATCAGCCATGATCATATTGAATGGCGGTGCAGGCTCGAAGGGCTGAATGGCCTACTCCTGCACCTAATTTCTATGTTTCTATGTTTCTATGTTTCTAATCGTGAGGGGCAGCAATATATGTCCTTGGGTTTGAAGTAAAATGTAGCAATTTATGGAAATAAAAATATTAGCTTAGTGAAAGGATTTATTCGAGCATATGGATTAACCAAAGGCAAAGTGATCAAAAGTTATTCAATTAGAAATAAAAATTATGTAATACAGATTTTTTTTAAAAATAGTTTTATTTTGGTGAATAACGTATTTTTCATGAGTAAAGTGTTATTCTCTCAATGCAACTTGTCATCACTGACGTACATTGCAGCTTCACACTGTTATGATTCATTTATTACAAGTGGTATTGAAAGTGACTTTGGTTGATGATAGAATGCAGTTGAGCATAATGGGAGGAGCTTTATCACAGTACGAAGTTTAACAAATTACTCAAGATCAAGTTTAGCAAATGACTCAAGATTGGTTAGTGTAGAAGAACATTAACCCATGTTAGCCAGTGTCCAATCCAGTGAAATAAACTTGTTTTATCTGTTAAAAATAAGAAAGTTATTTTGTTTTAAACTGATTAGTTTAGTTCAGTGTAGTTTAGTTTAGTATTGTCACGTGTACTGAGGTACAGTGAAAAGTTCTTGTTTGCCTGTTATGCAGTTAAAGAAAAGACTATCCATGATTACAATCAAGCTGTCCACAGTGCAAAGATAAGGGGTACAACATTTAGGGCAAAGTTTTCTGAAAGTTATTTGATGGTGGTTTTGATCTCTTCTTGGGCAGTCCCTTGGGATTGAGGATGTCTTTCTTCTAGCTTCATTTGTACCTCCTCCAGTCTCATCTACTGTATCTGCTGTTCCAGGTGTGGACGTGTATATCGGCGACACTAAGTGTAGGCTCGGTGATCATTTTTGTTAAACACCTCCGTTCAGTCCGCCGAAACCTACCTGATCTCCCGGTTGCTCAGCACTTTAGCTCCCCACATTCCCACACTGACTCTTCTGTCCTGGGCCTCCTCCATTGTCAGAGCGAGGCTCAGTGGAAATTGGAGGAACAACACCTCATATTTCGCATGGGCAACTTACACCTCAGCGGTATGAACATTGACTTCTCTAACTTCAAGTAACCTTTGCCTTCCCTCTCTCTCCATTCTTCTCTCCCTTCCCAGATCTTTGACTAGTCTGACTATCCTCAATTATATTTTATCTCTGTTTGCTTTGTTGTTACTCTCTTAGCTAACAATGATCTATTCTACATTTTCCTTGATCTCCATTCCCTTTGTCTCATTTTCACACCTCACATCTTCTTATCTCTGTATCTCCCTCTCCCCTGATTCAGTCTGAAGAAGGGTCTCGACCCGAAATGTCACCCATTCCTTCTATCCAGAGTTGCTGCCTGACCCACTGAGTTACTCCAGCATTTGTGTCTTTCTTCTACTGTGGTTTTGTAGGTTCTGAAGTGGCGATGGAGTTCAAAGAGTTCATGCTCCTCCATCAGCAGAGAGGACATGGCTCATGAAACAGGTAAATGGGCAGCTTGTGAGGTTGTGCGCCCCTACCACCAATCCATAGTGTTCGTGTAACTTTTCATAGATTATTACTTTATTCATTTGTAGTGAGGGCTTACAATGAGTCATCCCACTGTTTTATTTGTGCAGTCAAAACAACTGATCTCACTATGATTAAACCCTTTCCTATTCTGGTGACTTGTCTCTCATCAAACCCAACTTATCATTAAACCACCTCGTCAAGGTTTGATTCACCTGATAAAAATGCCTTCATTCATTGAGATAAACCTTTGACTTTCATGGTTTAAATGGAAACAAAGACGTACAATTTTCCTACAATTAACCTCAATACATAGCCTTAAGATTTGCATCTGATACCGAACGCTCGACCACTTTGAATGGTTCTAGGTCAGAGATACTTCGTAGTCTGTGGCATCCTGTATTTCTTCAAGGAAGATTGGACACATCATTCAATCTTTTTCTCTTTGCCTACCATTGACTCTCTCCATAATAGACAGTCTATTTTGGAAGTTTAGTGTCGGGCATGTGAACAATGTGATATGCCGTACATATTTGACTGAGCGTCGCTGGGGACATTGGGCTGGGAGAAGACACTGATTTGCTTATCGTTCCCGAGAATTTGAATGAATTTGGAGAGAGCATTAATGGTATGTTGAAACATTTGCCATCAGTATTATAGTTTAGTTCTTTGTTACGTGTATGGCGATACAGTGAAATAATTATTTTCCCCACACACCCTCCCCCCTCCCCCACGGGGAGAGATTCGGGGGGGGGGGGCATTCTGCAGCTGGGGATGGGACGCCTCCAGGCAGGGGCCGGGTGGAGGAGCGTCCTGCAGCAGCGGATCGGTCGGCTTCAGGAGAGGGCTGTCGGGGCGGGGGGGGGGAGGGTCCTACAGCGGAAGGCCATGGCAGCACTGACCAATCCAGCCCCCGACAAGCCCCGCTAGAAACCGTCCCCTTCCCCCGGGTGCAGGATGCTCCCCCCTCCACCACCGACCTCCGTCAGCCCCCGCCTGTAGAACGCAACTGTACACACCTCCCACCCCACACCCCCCCTCACTCAAGCCCCTGTCTCCCACACCCCCTCCCCCACACCTCCCCTCCACCCATCCCATGCTCTCCCCCCTGCCCACACACACCCCCCACTCCCCTCCCAATGCACACCCACCTCCCCTCCCACACATGAAGAGGAGGGGGGGGGAGTGCTGGGGAATGAGGGGAAATGAGTCATGCCTGCGCAGTTATGGGCTATGGGTGAGTGGTGGACTATTTGGGGGAATGGGTTGCATTGGGGGAACAGGTGAGTGATGGAATATTGTGTTGGGGAATGGGTTGCGTTGGGGGACGAGGCCTCCCGTGAGACTGGGACTCAACGGGTCCCACTTAGTCTAGTTATAACTAATCATCGAGCTCCTACAAAACATATTTTGGTCAAAAAGGCATGCTTGAGTTTGAATGTTACAAGGTAAGTTGATAACTATGCGAGGAGTGGTTAATGAAGAAATATTCTCAGCAGCTTAACAGCTAGACAACAGCTTGGAAGAGAGTATCAAAAAAGTTAATCGACCAGACATATTAGTTATTGGGTGCCAGATGTTAGAAGGGATTCGTTGAATGGAAGTCCAGGTGGTCTATTCAGGTGAGACATCCACGCTCCAGTAATAGTAGCTATTGCTTGAAACAGTTCAATGGTGACAATGTATAGGACAAATAGTACTAAACTCCAGTTCCCTTATCCCTAACCAGTCTGAAGAAGGATCCTGACCCAAAATGTCACCCATTCCTTCTCTCCAGAAATGCTGCCTGTCCCGCTGAGTTACTCCAGCTTTTTGTGTCTATCTTCTTATTGAGCTTGTCTGCCTTTGAGCCACCAGTTTCTCCTGCAAAAATCTGCACAAATTTACTGACTCAAGGTGCTCCCACCAAACCTGCCTTCCGATCCGCTGCCTTGCACCAGCTGCGGTGTTTTGTAGTCATGTAGACAACACTGTTGATTAGTATTTCCCATCGACTTGACCAACGAGGCCTTTATCGAGGTGGCGCGGTCTCGATGTCTCCCAGATGGCCGCGGAAAAGCCCGGGTCAGAGCCCGGCCTGGGCCTGCGGGTCAGTGGAGCCCGAATCGTCACCATGGAGAGGACACGGCAGCGTTGTGGTGAGGTCGGTGCAGCGGCCGATGAATGCGCCGACGGACGGACAAGACGGGCACGTGAAGTGGGGTGTCGACGACGGTGGAGCATCGGCGGTGGCTGTGAACCATCGGCAGCGGTGAGGCTTTGGTGGTGAAGCGTCATGGCGATGGGGCCTTGGCGGTGGCGAAACCTCACGGTGTGGATGTCTCACGGTGGCGGCGATGCCTCGCCGATTGATGAGAGCATGGAGGACCACCATGGATCCTCATGGGGGGGATGGGGGAAGAACAATGGACAATGGGGAGGGAGTGAGGACAATGGGGACCCGGTGTGGGGGAATGGCTGTGTGTGGGGGGTGAACAAAAGGAGGAGCCAGCATGCGTTGTAAGTTTGTCAGCGCTGTAAGTGGCCGCTATTTGTATACATTGTATGCACAAGCAAAGAATCTCACTGTGCCTAGTCACATGTGACAATTAAGTATTCCATTCCATGGTAGGAGCTGTCTCAAAGGCTTTTGTTAAATCTCTGCTTTTCTCCAAAGCTGAAATGCAATGCTTGTTTGAATCATCTTCATCTCCACTTGTGTATTTAGAGACGGTGTGTGACTCAGACCTGATATGATGGTAAGTGTTAACAATAATAATCTCTTCGAGACCAACAACCTCCAACTAGTGAGATTATGTTATTACTTCAAATGCACGTGCTATATCTAGATGTTCTCATCAATGAAATGTTTATCTCATTGAGTGCCGTTGCTTTCATCAAGTGAATCTATCTGTGACAAGGTGGATCAACATGATTTGAAGAGAAGAGCAGGAAACCATGAACGGAAAATCCCGACTGCAGTGAGAGGTTGTTTAGATTAAGTGAATCATAGCACTGTAACGTTGAAAGCCATTTGATTGATGGGGGAGAATTGTCATTCATGTAAATGATAGCTCTGGTTCAATGAAAAAAAAGCTGCTTTGATTAAGAAGATCATGGTACATTGGCAATCACTTCCTTTTTAATTAGAGAATGTCATCCGGAAAGTTACTGCAGTGAGTGAATCAAAGAATGGCACTGTCACTTGGTTTCAGGTAAAAATGTGTAATTCATGAAAGTGGGCTTTCATGTCAGTGTACAAATTATTTTTGACTGAGTGAACCACCATATTCTGCTTTTAAATCAACTTTTAATTGACTTGATCAAAACAGCACACAAGGCAGTGAACCTTTTACTTCAAATGTCGACTGTTTTTATTCAAAGTAACCATTTGATTGGCATGGGCAAACAAATCTTCCTGTCAATTTTTGACTGACTTGGTCCAAACAAAATCTTCTACTGCATAAAGATTTTTCTTCCATCAATCAATAGTTCTGACTTCAAACTCAAAATCCTTTACTGAATAATTTACTTGATCAACCTCTTGTGCTGAAAATAAACATTTTCCATCTTTGAACATCACATTTTCTTTAAAGCTAAATGTTCTATAATTCAACATATCAATTCTGATTGACTTAATCAAAACAACATTGACATAAAGCTCTCTCTTTCATGGATTACTATTTCAAAATAAATGATTCTAAAACAATACTAATCTCTGATTGACTTGTCAAAGCAATTTCATATGTTGAGATGAAGCTTTTTCTATTATCAGCTAATACTGTTTCCTTCAAACTTCACTTCAATATACTCAGGAATGAGTAGGAATGAGTAGGTTAAACCTATGATGAGCGTTTGTCGACACTGGGCCTGTACACCGCTGGAGATTTAGAAGAATGAGGGGGGACCTACAGAATAGTGAAAGGCTTGGATAGAATGGTTGTGGAGAAGATGTTTCCACTAGTGGGAGAGTCTAGGACTAGAGGTCATAGTCTCAGAATTAAAGGACGTTATTTTAGGAAGGAGATGAGACATTTTTTTTAGTCAGGGGGTTGTGCATCCTTATAACTCAGTGAAGAGACAACTTTCATTTGCTAAGTCCTGATATAATTCAGTGGTATGCAATGTAATCTATGGACCAATGTCCTTTACTGCCCCGATTTCTCAGTTTATCTCAAAATGTTTTAATTTTAGATTTCCGTTATGCACTGAGTTTTGCTTTACTTCTAAAGTATTCTAATTTTTAACAATATTTATATACTTTCACTTCAAATGTGAGAAATCTTCCCATTTCTAAAACTCCCTACCTGAAAGAGGGCCAATCCTCCAGAAAGAAATACCCTCAAGGAAATTTCAACTGGGAAAGTATTGTGCTTTTATTCTGATCAATGCATGAACAAATGTATTTGTTTCTAGAGTTTTACTCTCAGACTACACAAGGACATGAGAAAATAGGAGTAGAATTAGACTATTCGGCCCCTGAAGCTGGCCTCACCCTTCAATATGACCATTGTTGGCCTGCCTCATTCCTCAGCTCTTCTGTGCCAGTCCCCCACAGCACTCAATCCCCTAGACCTTCAAAGATGTATCTACTGCACTTTTAAATCCCCCCTCCCCCCCCCCCCCCCCCCCCCCCCCCCCCCCCCCCCATTTCAGAGATTAACCACCTAATTCATCATGTTACAAGTGATAGGAGCAGAATTGGGCCGTTCGGCCCATCAACTGTACTCTGCCATTCAATCATGGCTGATATATCTCTCCCTCCAAACGCAATTCTCCTGCCTTCTCCGCATAACCCCTGACACCCGAACCAATCAAGAATCTATCTATTTCTGCCTTAAAAATATCTATTGACTTGCCTTCCACAGCCTTCTGGTGGCAACGAATTCCACAGATTCACCTCTCTCTGACTAAAGAATTCTCTATTAAAATACCAATTTAAAGGACATTATTTTGCTTCATAGTAACTTTTTGTTTGGAGGACAGGTGACTGGTATACTTGTCTGTAGATAATTGTTTATAAAAAAGGAATGCCAATTTTTCATGTTGCAAATGATAATGCAGAATTTTATGAAGTACCTGCCTGTCCAAACAATCCATTGAAGGGTAGCCAATGTCATTGTGCAGAACTTTAAATGCCACCTCCAGAACTTGAAATGCCACTTCCACCTGAGATATTCATTAAAATCATATACTCTCTAGCCTTGCTGCTGATTCCTGATTTCTGTGTTTGCCAAACTTTGTCTGAGGTTTCCAAAAGCAGAACAATGCAGACCTTGGTTGTGATCATGCATGGATATTTGTTTTACCTGGATAGCCCACAAAACTACTTTTTCATTGTATCTCGGTACACGTGACAATTAACCAATACCGACAGTCCAGAACCAGCTGTCACAGTTTAAGAATAAGGGGTAAGCCATTTAGATAGGAGAGTTCTGAATCGGTGGAATTCTTTGCCTCAGAGGGCGGTGGAGGCCGGTTCACTGGATGCTTTCAGGAGAGAGTTAGATAGAGCTCTTAAAGATAGCGGAGTCAGGGGATATGGGGAGAAGGCAGGAACGGGGTACTGATTGTGGATGATCAACCATGATCGCATTGAATGACGGTGCTGGCTCGAAGGGCCGAATGGCCTACTCCTGCACCAATTGCCTATTGTCTATTGCCTATTATGATATCATAACCATATTGGAAATCTAAAATGTCAAAAAGTGCTGGAAATACCCAGCAACCAGCAGCATCTATGCAGAGAGAAACACAGTTACATCTCAGGTTCTTATTTAATCTTCCTTCTCAACTTAAACCTATGGTTCTTGGTTCCCCTATGCTGGGGACTCTTTGCATTCACACTGTCTATTCCCTCATAATTACTGTTACTAATACACCCTTCAGATTGATGACTTTTTAATCAAAGGTAGATTAACAAGCAAAAACATTCACTCCATTTATCATTCCACGGATGCTGCCTGGTCTGTTACTTTTTTATTTTTAATTTCTAAAGCTTCTTCATGTTGTTCATCGGCTTGACGTTGTTTTAATGAGTTGAGGGATCAAGAACAGAAATTAGTTGCATTTGTAATCATTGCTTTTTAATTGATAGTCATTTTATTTTCTCTCTCTTTTGAAGTTGTCACCAACTTTCCTCCTTTGACAAATGTTCTGGACTCTCAAAACATCCTTTGCCTCAATGCATTGCATTGTGCTCTGAGTCCACAGACATTGGTGTTTAAATGTATTTTGGTGGCTCTGTAATCAGGGAGCAACTAACCCAAGGGGGTAATCCATCACTTGTGGAATAGTCGATCACTTCTGCACTGCAATAGTGACAGGGTTTAATTAAACTACCAAATCATTTCTCAAGGGGAGGGCAACATCATTTATTCAGTCTGGCATGTTTAGCTAAACATTGTTTCTCTATTGACAGGTGCAGATCTTTTTTGGCTATATTTTTTCTCACCTCTTTCTTGTACCTGATACCTCCCTAATCAGATATCAGAATTTTACACTTACTGTTTGGCTTGAAAGTTCATACTTTACGGTGAAAATTCTGCTCGCTGACAAAGTCATGGAATCATGCAGCATGGAAATAGGCCCTTCAACCAAACTTATCTGTGCTGACCAAGATGCCCCATCAATGATAGTCCCATTTGCCTGCATTTTGGCCCATGTCACACATAACCTTTCCTATCTAAGGGTCTTTTAAATGTGGTATGGTATCTGCCTCAACTACCTCCTTTGGAAGCTTGTTTCACACACCCACCACCCTCTGTGCAGGAAAGTAAGCTTCTTATTATATCTTTTCTCTCACACAAACCTACAACCTATGGTTCTTGGTTCCCCTACTCTGGGTAAAAGACACTGTGCAATTCACCCTATCTATTGCCCTCATGATGCAGCCTGACCAACATGATGTACAACTGTAACATAACATCTCAAATTTTGTTCTCAATCCCCACACAGAATGAAGGCCAATTTATCAAAAGCCTTCTTGATCACCCCATCTATCCATTATACCACTTCTAGGAAACAATGTACCTATACTCCGAGATGGCTCTACTCTACAGCACTCCCCAAGTCCCCACCATTCACTGTGATAGTCCTGCCTTAGTATGACTTCCCTAAATGTAACACCTCACACTTATCCGCATTAAACTCCATCAGCCACACCTCAACCCACTTGCCCAGCGGATTAATATCCTGCTCTGTGTTTTGAAAACCATGTTCCCTATGTACAATACCACCTACTTTAGTTATCCGTGTTCAAGCGTTGATCTGTAGCAACATGGGACCTCCATTGCTGGTAGTGAAATCAGGTGGTGCATTTCTCAATCTTGTCCAGAATTTTTTTTTTTTTTCTTTTCACAAATATGATCATTAATTCTTCTCCGTCACCTTTGTCAGTGAATGCTCCGAGTCTTCTTACAGTGAAATTCAAACCATTTCAGTATTGGAGAAGAGTGTGCATTGCCTTTGATCTGCTAACTACCAGTGTTACATCCATATATAGACTCAGAATGCTGGAGTGACTCAGAGGGACAGTCAGCATCTCTGGATAGAAGGGATGTGTGACGTTTCGGGACGAGATCCTTCGTCACCCTTCTTGACCCAAAATGTCACCGATTCCTTCTATCCAGAGATGTTGCCTGTCCTGCTGAGTTACTCCAGCATTTTGTGTGTATCTTCGGTGTAAACCAGGATCTACAGTTTCTTCCAGTGAGTAGGCTCTAACACAGGAGAATGCAAACTCAGCCGACGACATCAGTCATGAGTTCAGATAAATGTTCTCAATTCAAAATCCGTTGATTTCTTCAGTGTGAATAAGGGCCCTGACCGAACTTATCTGGATCAAACCTGGGTCTCTGGCACTTTAAGGCAGCAACACCTCCACTGTGCCACGGTGCTGCCTGTAGGGGCAACATTTTCACTAAAGGAATTTGGGTATATGGTACAAGCTGCCAGAGAAAGTTGGGTACAGTTATGCCATTTAAAAGCCACTTGGACAGGTACATGAATAGGAAAAGATCTGGATGGATACGGACACATTGTAGGCAAATAGGACTAGATTGCTTGGGAAACTTGGTTAGCAGGGGCTGACTTGAAATGTCACCTATCCATGATCTCCTGGGATCTTGGGTTACACAAAAGGCTGGAGAAACTCAGCGGGTGCAGCAGCATCTAAGGAACGAAGGAGATAGGCGACGTTTCGGGTCGAGACCCTTCTTCAGACTGGTCAGGGATCAGGGAAACGAGATATATAGATGGTGATGTGGAGAGATAAAGAACAATGAATGAAAGATATGCAAAAAAGTATCGATGATAAAGGGAACAAGCCATTGTAAGCTGTTTGTGGTGTGAAAATGAGAAGCTAGTGCGACTAGGGTGGGGGAGGGAGATAGAGATAAAGGGAATGCCAGGGTCCGAGGGCTGAGGGAGAGGTGGGAAGGGGAGGAGACAGCAAGGATTAACAGAATTGAGAAAATTCAATGTTCAAGCCCAGAGGATGCAGACTCCCCAAGCGGTATATGAGGTGCTGTTCCTCCAACTTGCGGTGTTGCTCACTCTGGCCGTGGAGAAGGCCCAGGACCGAGAGGTCGGATACGGAATGGGAGGGGGAGTTGAAGTGCTGAGCCACCGGGAGGTCCGGTTGGGTTTTGCGGACCGAGCGGAGGTGTTCGGCGAAACGATCGCCAAGCCTCCGCTTGGTCTCACCGATATAGATCATCTGGCATCTGGAGCAGCGGATGCAGTAGATGAGGTTGGAGGAGGTGCAGGTGAACCTCTGTTGGACCTGGAAGGACTGCTTGGGTCCCTGAAAGGAGTGGAGGGGGGTGCTGAAGGGACAAGTGTAGCATTTCTTGCGGTTGCAAGGGAAAGTGCCCGGGGAAGGGGTAGAGCGGGAGGGAAGGGAAGAATTGACAAGGGAGTTGCGGAGGGAGCGGTCTTTGCGGAAAGCAGACAGGCGGCGAGATGGGAAGATGTGGCGAGTGGAGGGGTCACGTTGGAGGTGGCGAAACTGGCGGAAGACTATGTGTTGTATTTGCCGGCTGGTGGGGTGAAAGGTGAGGACCAGGGGGACTCTGCCCTGTTTGTGAGTGGGGGAATGGGGAGAGAAGGCAATGTTGCAGGGTATGGAGGAGACCCTGGTGCGAGCCTCATCAATAGTGGGGGAGGGGAATCCCCGTTCTCTGAAGAATTAGGCCATTTGTGATGACCTGGTGTGGAACACCTCATCCTGGGAGCAGATGCGGCATAGACGGAGGAATTGGGAATAGGGGATGGAGTCCTTACAGGAAGCAGGGTGGGAGGAAGAATAGTCCAGGTAGCTGTGGGAGTCAGTTGGTTTGTAATGAATGTCGGTCAGGAGTGTATCACCTGCAATAGAGATGGTGAGGTCAAGGAATGGTAGGGAAATGTCGGAAATGGTCCAAGTGTATTTGAGTGTCAGATGGAAGTTGGTGGTGAAATGAATGAAGTCAGTCAGTTGTGTGTGGGTGCAGGAGGTGACACCAAAGCAGTCGTCGATGTAACGGAGGTAGAGGTCGGGGATGGGGCCCTGGTACGCCGAGAACAAGGATTGTTTGACGTACCCAACAAAGAGGCAAGCGTAGCTGGGGCCCATGCGTGTGCCCATAGCTACGCCTTGTGTTTGGAGGAAATGGGAGGAATCAAAAGAGAAGTTATGCCTTTTCCGTGCTGACCAGCAGGGGGAGCACTCAGCAAGTGAACTTCCACCTACTTCCTCCAAAACTCCTCCCCAGTATTTTCGCTCAAGTTTCCAACACCTGTAGTCTGCTGCGTCAAAATAATTCAGCTGCCCAGCTATATAACACTTCAAAATTCAAGCCTAAGAGCTGTGTGGAGAAACCTTGAAACATTATTGGTTTAAATCAATATCCTCTAATCTGAGTAAAATGAGTGAAAATGTGGTGCATGGTGGCGCAAGGATAGAGTTGCTACCTTACAGCACCAGAGACTCAGGTTCAATCCCGATATGTTTGGTCAGGACCCTTGTTCAGACTCTGAAGAAATAGGCAGAATTTGAATTGAGACCATTTATCTGTACTCACGACTGATGCCGTTGGCTGTGTTTACACTCTCCCTTGCCTACATCAAGGAGGACTGGAATTAATGGATTCCAAATGATGACAATGCAGAGCTAAGTTTGAACGTGAGCTGTGAAGAGGATGCCATACAGTTGTAAAGATTACAGGTGGCTAAGAATGTATTAAATGGGAAATAACTTGGACCAATGCAAACCCATTTTGGTAGGGAATAAAGAAAACCATAATAATGGTTTAACTGTTGAGAGACTGGACTTGAGATTCAGTGGGCTTAACCGATGAAGTTTAGTCACTGTGGCAACATGGAGAACAGGTCAACTCAAGTTTATTGTCATATGCACAAGTACAGAGAGGTACAGGGACAATGACAATCTTGCTTGCACCAACATCACAGGCACGAAGACTCTGACTGTGGAATCTGTGGAATTCTCTGCCTCAGAGGGTGGTGGAGGATGGTTCTCTGGATGCTTTCAAGAGAGAGCTAGATAGGGCTCTTAAAGATAGTGGAGTCAGGGGATTGGGGAGAAGGCAGGAACAGGGTACTGATTGGGGATGATCAGCCATGACCACATTGAGTGGCGGTGCTGGCTCGAAGGGCCGAATGGTCTACTCCTGCACCTATTGTCTATTGTCTATAGCACACAAAAGAATGCAGACCTACATCAATTACACGTATATTCTGCAAGATGGTGAAAAAAGACTGCGCAAGAGAACAAGCCATTAGTGCATAGCACAATTAGAAAATTAGGTTCTTTGACCCGAACGAGAAACCTATCTCAGCACCGAAACTTGACGGACTTTGCACTACTATGCCTGTTCTCTGTACTTGGTTTCTGAATTGGCTAACTTTGGTTAAGTAATAAAAATAATCGATAAGACTCACAGTGTTTAAGAAGGGACTGCAGATGCTGGAAAATCGAAGGTAGATAAAAATGCTGGAGAAACTCAGCGGGTGAGCAGCATCTATGGAACAAAGGAAAAAGTTTTGGGTCGAGACCCTTCTTCAGACTGACACCACAGCATAGAAACAGTCACTTTGGCCCAATACATCCATGCAACCAAGATGTCCCATCTAAGCTAGTCCAATTTGTCTGCATTTGGCCCATATTCCTCTGAATCTTTCCTACCCATGTTCCGGTCCAAGTGTCTCTTAAATGTTGTTATTGTACTTGCCTCAGTTAATTATAGTTATTTGTTGTTGTGGTCCCATTTAATGTGCCTGTAAAGCTGCAGCAAGTAAACATTTATTGTTCCAATTCATATCCAGTGCACATGACAAATAAGCACTCTTGACCCTTGGATTGCACTGTTAAGGTAATTTCAGAGGATATGATGGCTTTTCTATAGAAACAAGGAACTGCAGTTGCTGGTTTACAAAAAAAGGCGTGCTGGAGCAACTCATTGAGTCAGGCAACACCCTTGGAGAAGATGGATAGGTGACGTTTCAGGTCAGGACGCTTATTCGGATTTCTTCAGTCTGAACAAGAGTCCTGACTTGAAACATCACCCATTCATGTTCCCCGGGGATGCTGCTTGACCCGCAGAGTTACTCCAGCACTATTTTAGCTTTTCTGTGCTGACCAGCAGGGGGAGCACTGTGCCCGAGAACTTCCACCTACTTCCATTCAGTTCAGCAAGTCATTCCTTCTCTGTCCTTCCAATAGTTCAATAGAAAAGGAATTCACTTCCTAATGGGCCAGCCCCCCCTTGACGATTTTTTAGGCAACTGCCGGCGACAGTTTTAGTGTGGCATCTTAGTTGTAGCAGGTCACAGAAAAACCGGCAACAACCTACGTCATCCTGGCGACAACCTATGACAGCACCAACATCAGGTGAAGTCAAGCTATGCTCATTGGCATTAAACCCACTGTCGCCTATTTTTTTTCAACATGTTGAAAATTTAGCGGCGACCAGAAAGACACTGGGACTTTTTGCGCGACTGAGGAGACTACTCCTGGCGACCGCCGGCGAACATGTGGCGACAAATTAGTCGCTGGTAGTTGCCGAAAAAAATTGTCTATGTGGGACAAGCCCATTAGGAAACAGTGGGTGTGCACCCCCCCCCCAGCTCGCCACCCCCACTTTCACAATTAAGAGGGGAGAAAACATTCAGAAATTTTTAAACACACCTCACTATAAAATGTGGTCCCATTTTAATAAAAGTTTTTTTGAAACTCAATAAATGTTTAAATGTCTTTGCAAATTTGTATTGGGTTTCCTGCTGATTACTCCAATTTTCTCTTGTTCCATGGCAGGGGGTGAGAAAATAATTCTGTCTGCTGCATGATTAAAATCCATACTCATACTGAGCAGAACATGGAAGAGCATCATTGAAATCAGGATTTGGAGTAGAAAGGAGGAAATTATATGTACTGGTCCTGTGGAAATGATGGTGGCGAGGCCTGAAGGCGTAAAGGCATTGAGATCTCCTCAGCAGTGTTAAGGGCCTGTTCCACCAGCATGCGGCTAGTGCGACAAAGCCGTAAGTGGGGTTCGCGCGGAAGTCCTGTGATCCCCTAGCGAGTTGGCGTGAAGTTCGAACGAAGTCCGCGGGAAGGTCACGCGTGACGTAATTTTTACTCATAAGCGGGGGTTGCAGGCTTTAGTTCCTGTGGTGCACACTAATACTTTCCCCACAATGAACTTTCTCTAGGATTTCCACAGCTTTACCATTTCCCTTACCAAGTAAGTTATTTTTGTTTATAGCAGTATTCTGCTAGATAAATCCTTCGACGCTGCTCTAACATTTCTATTTTATTAATGACATTGGCTATGAGATTACTTGATTCTTTTTACCCGATCCTGCTTAATTCGATCACACGTAAATTTAAGATGCATTATCATTATGGAACCATAATTGCTGCTTTAAATTTGTTGTATTGAAAGTAATTAGTCTAAAAAGACATTGATAGCTTATTAGAACATATGGGATCAAAAATAACCAAAGCTAAACCTGTGAAAACTGCAGGGACATGGGGGAAAAGTGGCCAAACTTCTCCATTTTATTTATGAACTTTATAGACAAGTTCCCTCTGGAGAATGATATGGGCATAATTTGTATTAGGATTGGTTTGCGATTTTCACAATGCGGCTGCGGGCCGACAGGTCGTTGCCGTGCGGGATATTTGAAAAGTGTCAGTTGTTCGGAGCCCCGCGCGATGTCGGGACCAGCTCCGCACAACTCCATCCGGCGATCGAAGTGGGACCGGCCCCGCAAGGCCGTACGGCTCAAGCAACCATGTTAGGTCGCGCTCGCCGCATGCAGTCACGTGCTGGTGGGACAGGCCCTTTAATGTGGTGGGAGATTGCAACCTTCACGTGGTCCACCCTGTTTCGACGAATGCAATCAACCTGGTGCGCATAATCAAATAAGATCAAGTAGAGCAAGTTGTCCTACAACGTAGGCTATGCACGCCATACGCACGAAGAAGAAGCAGTGTTGATTAACCGATAGACCCACGGGACGAAACAGAGGGATCAGAAAATAAACTAAGGGGATAACTGAGCTGCTCTGTTTGCCAGCTGGTGAGAAAGTTTATGGTCATCTTTTGACTTTAGAGATGCAGCATAGAAACAGGCTTTCGGCCCATCGTGTCAGTGCCGACCAGTAATCACCCCTTACACAAGCACTATCTTACACACTAGGGATAATGTACAATTTTACCAAAGCCAATTAAACTACAAACTTGTACGTCTTTGGAGTGTGGGAGGAATCTGGAGCACCCGGAGAAAACCCACGTGATCACAGGGAGAACGTATAACCTCCATACAGACGGTACCCATAATCAGGATCAAACCCGGGTCTCTGGCGCAGTAAGGCAGCAACATTACCGCTGTGCCACTGCGCCACCCTCTGCTATGCTTCAGGATTTGTGCAAAGCTCAGGATTATCATGCTTTGTGTGCCTATTCCACAGTGCAGTATCAGCGGAGTGAGTTCTTTCTCTACACTTACGGATGGCTGAAGGAGGGCAGAGACAGGCCCAAAAAACAATGCCCTCCGTGTGTACATCAGTTCATGTAGGGGCTTGAGATTGTGTGGCCTCCAACATTCTGTGTGACAGGACAGTGGATTGAGAGGGGCAGCACTCACATGGAACTAGAGAGCTAGTGAGCAGACCATGCTTTCACTGCGAACATAGACACAAAATGCTGGAGTAACTCAGCGGGACATATAGCATCTCTGGAGAGAAGGAATGGGTGACGTTTGCAGTCAAGACCTTTCTTCAGAATGAAAAGTCTTCCTTCTCTCCAGAAAAGGAAGACCCATTCCTTCTCTCCAGAGATGCTGCTTGTCCCGCTAAGTTAGTCCAGCATTTTGTGTCTATCTTTGGTTCAAACCAGCGACTGCAGTTCCATCCTACAGCAAATGTTACCCACTGGCTGATGCTGAAACCTCCAAATGCCATACTGGTTTACAAATCATACTGATTCACAATTGCTCATGCAGATTCAGCTGAGTGAGTGATTGGTTGGTTAAAATTCTCACTAAGGTTTTCATGAAAATTAGAGTCAGATTTAAATGTAGTTAAATATAACCACTAAATGCTTCAAACAACATCACAGAGGAGTGCTTTCAGCTCCAGGTTGCCATACTGATTTGCACTCGATAATTATTTAAAGCATTTTGTCAAGTGTGCTCTCTATTTAAAGAAATATTGAGTTGCAAGATTTTACCATAAAAATGTTCCAAGTGCAGGAAAACAGCAGCTGCATTCTTGAGGAGGGTGTACAGAGATTGAGGGTTAATGTGGAGGTCAGGGAGGAAGATTTTTGCTATAAGGAGCAGAGTCCATGATTAATTTTAGGTTTAGCACAATCTATTGGAACAGACTGAGCTGCAAAACGTGTAAAGGAGAAACAAGGAACTGCAGATGCTGGTTTACAATAAAATACACTAAGTGCTGGAGTAACTTTGCAGCTCAGGCAGCATCTTTGCAGAACATGGATAGGTGATGTTTCTGGTTGGGACCCTTCTTCAGACAGATGCAAAATATATATTTGTTTGTATCTTTGGTTTTGTTATCTTTTCCTTGCCCTGAACGTCAAGTAGCACAGCTGGAAGTGTGGCTGCCTCACAATGTCAGAGACCCAGATTGACACTGATCTCAGGTGCTGTCTGTGTGGGGTCTGCACCTTCTCCTTGTGACCAAGTGGGTTTACTCCAGGTGCTCCGATTTCCTCCCACATCCCAAAGACATTTTGTAGGTTAGTTGGCCTCGGTAAAATTGCCCTTCGTGTAGGGAGTGGATAGGAAAGTGGAATAACATAGAACTAGCGTGTGACCGTGTGATCAATGGTCGGTGTGGCCTCAGTGGGCCGAAGGGCCTGTTCTCATGCTATATCTCCAAACAAAATTAAGCTAAATTGTTATTAATGACGAGGAAATATTCTTCTAAAAACCTCATGTTTTCATAAATGTAAAAGCTGAATACAATGAAAGCTGAAAAATCTGAAATGAAAACACAAAGTGATCTTAAGACTGCAAGTGGTCAGGCAGCAACTGTGGATCCAGACACACATTACAAACCTGAAACATTAACCCTGTTTTTCTCTCTCCCCAGATGCTATTTGATCTGCAGAGTATTCACGGTATTTTCTGGTTTACGGTACCATCCAGTGAGGATTATTGGGATAATTTTCTGCAACAGGGTAGCAGCTGGTAGAGCCGCTGCCTCACAGCTCCAGCAGCCCAGGTTCGATCCTGACATCTGGTTCTGCCTGTGTGGAGTTTGTACATTCTCCCTGTTGTCTGCATGTTTCCTCCAGATGCTCTATTTTCCTCTCAAATCCCACAGATGACCTGATGGGTCAATTGGCCTTAAGAATAAGGGGTAGGCCATTTAGTATGGGGATGAGGAAAAACCTTTTCAACCAGAGAGTTGTGAATCTGTGGAATTCGCTGCCTCGGAAGTCAGTGGAGGCCAATTCTCTGGATGCTTTCAAGAGAGAGTTTGATAGAACTATTAAAGATAGCGGAGTCAGGGGTTTTGTGGGGAGAAGGCAGGAAGGGGGTACTGAACGTGGATGATCAGCCATTATCACAGTGAATGGCGGTGCTGGCTCGGACCGAATGGCCTATTGTCTATTGTTTCTTGTCTATTAATAGAATCTCGGGGAAATTATGAGAATGTGCAGGAGAAGAAAACAATTTAGGCTGAATGCGTTTCTGGGAATTTTATGCATGCTGCAGCAAATTCGCCGGCAGAGGAAGGATAAGAATTAACAAATTGATGCAAAGTTCCCTTTGTGAACAGCTGGGAATTTTGTACACCCTGCAGATCAAGTAGCTGTTTGGACATGTAAGGAATCTGAAACTAGATTACCAAATGTACTCCTGTGCAAAGTGGGTCATTCTTCTTGCAACATTGGCAGCTGTTGGAGGTTTGCAGACAGACAGTTGGGTGTGGAGAACTATGTGATACGATTGAAAATTAATTTGTGCCTACTTGAATTTGTATTTTTGCCTTTAGACAGTGATGAATGCCCAGTATTGTGGTTACTGGGCTTGCAAACAGAGACCTGGACTATTGACCTTGAGGCTAAAATTTGAAGCAGATGAGGAATTTAAATTCTAGCAATTCCATAAATCTGGAATCTAAAAGAATGAGTGTTAGAAATTATGACAGTGAATGTTGGATTATTGTAAGGTCCGGAAATAAAAATAGATAATTAAAAATGCTCGGTAGGTCAGTAAACAAAAAAAACGGCGTTAACATTTCAGGTTGATATTCTTTCATTAGAACTCAATTATAAAACCTCTCTTACTAACTCATACTCTTCAGGGATAGTGGCCTACTTGCTCAGATGAAACTGTAGCAACCCGTAGTAATGATGTTAGGTCTTAACTTGCAACCTAATCAGTTCAGGGAAGCTTCCTAAGTTAGGTCAGCTCACTTTTGTTGATTGAGCTATTTAAAGGGAGATTGAAGGAATGCAAGGAATGTTTGGATAGTTTTCTCCGGAATGTCAAAGATTGTTTTTTCTGGAACATTGGAGAAATATCTGAATCCACGAGAGACATAGATACGGTCGGCACTCAGAAACCTTCTTCCCGGGTTGGAAATGTCAAGAACTCGAGGGCATAGCTTTAGGATGGGAGTGGCAATGTTCAGAGGAGATGTGTTAGAGGCAGGTACGATGGGGGCACTTAAGATATTTTTAGATAGGAACATGGATATGCAGGGAATGCAGGGTTTTGGATGCCATGCAGGCAGAGTAGATTAGTTTAATTTGGCATCATGTCACAGACATTGTGAGCTTATCTAAATGCCTTTTAAACATATAAGATTGTTAAGGGTTTGGACACGCTAGAGGCAGGAAACATGTTCCCGATGTTGGGGGAGTCCAGAACCAGGGGCCACAGTTTAAGAATAAGGAGTAAGCCATTTAGAACGGAGACGAGGAAACACTTTTTCTCACAGAGAGTGGTGAGTCTGTTGAGTTTTCACCCTGAGGGTGATGGAGGTAGGTTCTCTGGATGCTTTCAAGAGAGAGTTAGAGAGGGCTCTTAAAAATAGCGGAGTCAGGGGATATGGGGAGAAGGCAGGAACGAGGTACTGATTGGGGATGATCAGCCATGATCACATTATAACCATATAACCATATAACAATTACAGCACGGAAACAGGCCATCTCGGCCTTCTTGGTTCTTCTTGGTTTCTTCTAGTCCGTGCTGACCACTCTCACCTAGTCCCATCTACCTGCACTCAGACCATAACCCTCCATTCCTTTCCCGTCCATATACCTATCCATTTATCTTTAAATGATAAAATCGAACCTGCCACCACCACTTCCACTGGAAGCTCATTCCACACAGCTACCACTCTCTGAGTAAAGAAGTTCCCCCTCATGTCACCCCTAAACTTTTGTCCCTTAATTCTCAAATCATGTCCTCTTGTTTGAATCTTCCCTAATCTCAATGGAAAAAGCTTATCCACGTCAACTCTGTCTATCCCTTTCATAAGTTTAAAGACCTCTATCAAGTCCCCCCTTAACCTTCTGCGCTCCAAAGAATAAAGACCTATCTTGTTCAAACTTTCTCTGTAACTTAGATGCTGAAACCTAGGCAACATTCCAGTAGATCTCCTCTGTACTCTCTCTATTTTGTTTACATCTTCCTATAATTTGGCAACCAAAATTGTACACCATATTCCAGAATTGGTCTCGCCAATGCCTTGTACAATTTTAACATTACATCTCAAATTCTATAGTCAATGCTCTGATTTATAGAGGCCAGCACACCAAAAGCTTTCTTTACCACCCTATCTACATGAGATTCCACCTTCAGGGAACTAGGCACAGTTATTCCGAGATCCCTCTGTTCTACTGCATTCCTCAATTCGCTACCATTTACCATGTACGTCCTATTTTGATTTGTCCTACCAAGATGTTGCACCTCACACTTATCAGCATTAAACTCCACCTGCCATCTTTCAGCCCAGTCTTCCAAATGGCCTAAATCTCTCTGTAGACTGAAAATCTACTTCATTAACCACAATACCACCTATCTTAGTATCATCTGCATACTTACTGATCCAATTTACCACACCATCATCCAGATCATTGATGTATATGACAAAAACAGAGGACCCAACACAGATCCCTGAGGCACCCCACTAGTCACCGGCCTCCAACCTGACAAACAGTTATCCACCATTACTCTCTGGTATCTCCCGTTCAGCCACTGTTGAATCCATCTTGCTACTCCACTGTTAATACCCAACAATTGAACCTTCTTAACCAACCTTCCATGTGGAACCTTGTCAAAGGCCTTACTGAAGTCCATATAGACAACATCCACTGCTTTACCCTCATCAATTTCCCTAGTAACCTCTTCAAACAATTCAAGAAGATTAGTCAAACATGACCTTCCAGGCACAAATCCATGTTGACTGTTCCTAATCAGACCCTGTTTATCCAGATGATTATATATATTATCTCTAAGTATCCTTTACATTAATTTGCCCAACACTGACGTCAAACTAACAGGTCTATAATTTCTAGTTTTACTCTTAGAACCCTTTTTAAACAATGGAACAACATGCGCAGGACGCCAATCCTCCGGCACCATTCCCATTTCTAATGACATTTGAAATATTTCTGTCATAGCCCCTGCTATTTGAACACTAACTTCCCTCAATATCCTAGGGAATATCCTGACAGGACCTGGAGAATTATCCACTTTTATATTTTTCAAAAGTGTCAGTACTTCCTCTTCTTAGATCCTCCTAGTTTCCATAGCTACCCTACTTCTTTCCCTTACCTCACATAATTAAATTTCCTTCTCCTTGGTGAATTTCGGTGAATACCGAAGAAAATAAATTGTTCAATATCTCCCCCATCTCTTTTGGCTCTGCACATAACTGTCCACTCTGACTCTCTAATGGACCAATTTTATCCCTTGTTATCCTTTTGCTATTAATATAGCTGTAGAAACCCTTTGGATTTACTTTCCTCTTACTTGCCAAAGCAACCCTTCTTTTAGCTTTTCTAATTTATTTTGTAAAATTCTTTTTACTTTCAAAATCATTCTTGTCTTTGTGAACAATTATGGGTGAAATAATTATGGGCAACAAGGAAATGGCAGAAGAGTTGAATAGGTACTTTGGATCTGTCTTCACTAAGGAGAACACAAACAATTTCCCAGATGTACTGGAGGACAGAGGATCTAAGGTGGTAGAGGAACTGAAAGAAATTTTCATTAGGCGAGAAATAGTATTGGGTAGGCTAATGGGACTGAAGGATGATAAATCCCCTGGGTCTGCATCCCAGGGTCCTCAGGGAGGTGGCTAGAAATAGTGGATGCATTGGTGATCATTTTCCAATGTTCAATAGATTCAGGATCAGTTCCTGTGGATTGGAGCATAGCTAATGTTATCCCACTTTTCAAGAAAGGAGCGAGAGAGAAAACGGGGAATTACAGACCAGTTAGCCTGACTTCGGTGGTGGGAAAAATGCTGGAGTCAGTTATTAAAGAGGTAATAATGGAGCATTTGGATATTTTTTGAGGATGTGACAAGTAAAATGGATGAAGGGGTGCCAGTGGATGTAGTGTATCTAGACTTTCAGAAAGCCTTTGATAAGGTCCCGCACGGGAGACTGGTGACTAAAATTAGAGCACATGTTATTGGGGGTAGGGTGTTCACATGGATAGAAAATTGGTTGGCAGACCGGAAGCAAAGAGTAGGAGTGAACCGGTCCTTTTCAGAATGGCAGGCAGTGGCGAGTGGAGTGCCGCAAGGCTCGGTGTTGGGGCCGCAATTGTTTACCATATATATATATAAATGATTTGGAAGAGAGAATTAGGAGCAACACTAGCAAGTTTGTGGATGACACAAAGCTGGGTGGCAGTGTGAACTGTGAAGAGGATGTTAGGAGGTTGCAGGGGGACCTGGACAGGTTGAGTGAGTGGGTAGATACGTGGCAGATGCAGTTTAATATAGATAAATGTGAGGTTATCCACTTTGACGGCAAAAACAAGGGGGCAGATTATTATCTCAATGGGGTTAGGTTAGGTAAGGAGGAGGTACAGCGAGACCTGGGTGTCCTTGTACACCAGTCACTGAAAGTTGGCGTGCAGGTACAGCAGGCAGTGAAGAAAGCTAATGGAATGTTGGCCTTCATAACAAGAGGATTTCAGTACAGGTGTAAAGAGGTTCTTCTGCAGTTGTATAGGGCTCTGGTGAGACCACATCTGGAGTATTGTGTACAGTTTTGGTCTCCTAATTTGAGGAAGCACATCCTTGTGATTGAGGCAGTGCGACGTAGGTTCACGAGATTGATCCCAGGGATGGTGGAACTGTCATATGAGGAAAGATTGAAACAACTAGGCTTGTATTCACTGGGGTTTAGAAGGATGAGGGGAGATCTTATAGAAACATATAAAATTATAAAAGGACTGGACAAGCTAGATGCAGAAAAAATGTTCCCAATGTTGGTTGAGTCCAGAGCCAGGGGCCACAGTCTTAGAATAAAGGGGAGGTCATTTAAGACTGAGGTGAGAAAAAACTTTTTTACCCAGAGAGTTGTAAATTTATGGAATTTCCTGCCACAGAGGGCAGTGGAGGTCAAATCACTGGATGGATTTAAGAGAGTGTTGGATAGAGCTCTAGGGGCTAGTGGAGTCAAGGGATATGGGGAGAAGGCAGGCACAGGTTATTGATAGTGGACGATCAGCCATGATCATATTGAATGTCGGTGCTGGCTCAAAGGGCCGAATGGCCTCCTCCTGTACCTATTTTCTATGCTTCTATGTTTCTATGTCCCTCTTTTTAACAATTTCTACTGGATAGTCACGAAAAAATCTTAGGTTATCCTCTCCAAATGTCAAATTCAATTCATATGGAATCAGTTTCATAATTTCTTCCAAAGTAGAGATGTCATAAAATTTCACAATGATCTGTCTTGGGGGGCAGCTGAGCTTGCTCGAGCCTTGCGTCGAACCCGGTGAGCCACGTCTATTCTCTGGTTTTCAGGCAGATTAAATACTTGTTTAAGTAAGTTGGCAGCAAACTCCCGAGGGTTTTGTCCACTCTCCCTTCCCTCTTTTACTCCAACTATTCTTAAATTCTGCCTTCTCGATCTTGCTTCCAAGTCCAGACATTTATCCTTCATTTTGGCAAGTTTCCCCCCAGTACTTTCTTGCTCCTTTCTCAGTCTCCTTATCTCCTTAGACATCTCAGTCATCGTATTATCCATTTCTTCCATAACCGAAAGATATGGAATAATGTACCCTGCAAAGATGAGGATTACTTATAACTCTGTTGAACGCGCCTTCACGGACCCAGAAGAGGCATTTAAATATGCACAATGTATCGCAAAGGAAGCCGACTGATTATCAGGAGTCAGTCTCCCGCAACAATACAGAGGAGAAGCGGTGAAGAAAGGACTTTTTTTAATAAAAATGCCTGCTCTTGTTAAGTTGGCGGATTTCTCCATGAAGTGCTATCTAGACATGTTATCTCTGGAATGTTAATTCAAGGTCGAACTTTATGTTTCACTCTGAATGAAGGACTTGGAAAACAAGAGAAACCATGGTGGAAAACAAACGGAATTTGGGAATACGAAAAACCAATACTAACGGACTTGTATACAAAAATTTATGACATAAGAAACATACCATTATATACTAACATAAAACATTTAGCTAATAGAACTCTCAACAACAATAACCCACTATTGTGTAATATCAATGCACAGCATAATAATGACTGACTTTTATCTCATGACGTTAATTAACTTCTAAGTATAAGAATAATGAGTTAAATATGATTGATAAGCATTAACAATATAGTAACAAACTTAATGGATATAGTAGATCCAGTTTAAACTGTGTGTCAAGGGGGGGGGGGGGGGAGATTCAGATACTTGGAAATTATCCAAGGGTCTGAATCTGGTTAGCCCCTTGGAACCTGCTGCTGTCTAATACAAAAGAATGGGACTTAACTGGGGAGTGAAATGTAATAATTGTCGGTATATCGGCAGACATGGGTATATAACTAACATAGTTACTGTTATATTTGAGTGTATACTTAATGTTGGATTTTTTGAAGATGCATTTGAATAGTTAGATTTGAAATGTGTTTTATCTTATGTATATATTTTAATTTTGAACCGGCCTCTCTTCCTTTTAAAAATAATTGGTCAAGGGAGCAGAGCGGAATGTATAACAACATCTATGGAAGTCTACAAGAATTTTTCTACCGCCTTTTGGTGGCTTTTAAAAAATTATAATATCTTTATTTTTAGATATTATAATATCACTTTTTGTTTTTCAATTACCTTTTCACCACTTTACACTTTCTGGTCTTTTCTAAGGTCTATTTTGAAGGGGAGATGCCAAACAAATTTAACAGCTGTGGATGACCACCCATCACCTAGAGTTCTGAGGTACTTGTTAAAGAAGGAACTGCAGATGCTGGAGAATCGAGGGTACACAAAAGGCTGGAGAAACTCAGCGGGTGCAGCAGCATTTAAGGAGCAAGGAGATAGGCGATGTTTCGGGTCGAGACCCTTCTTCAGACTGGTTAGGGATCAGGGAAACGAGAAATATAGACGATGTGGAGAGATAAAGAACAATGAATGAAAGATATGCAAAAAAGTATCGATGATAAAGGAAACAGGCCATTGTAAGCTGTTTGTAGTGTGAAAATGAGAAGCTAGTGCGACTTTGGTGGGGGAGAGATAGAGAGAGAGGGAATGCCTGGGCCCAAGGGCTGAGGGAGAGGTGGGAAGGGGAGGAGACAGTAAGGGTTAACAGAATTGAGAAAATTCAATGTTCAAGCCCAGAGGATGCAGACTCCCCAAGCGGAATATGAGGTGCTGTTCCTCCAACTTGCGGTGTTGTTCACTCTGGCCGTGGAGGAGGCCCAGGACCGAGAGGTCGGATATGGAATGGGAGGGGGAGTTGAAGTGCTCAGCCACCGGGAGGTCGGGTTGGTTATTGCGGACCGAGCGGAGGTGTTCGGCGAAACGATCACCAAGCCTCCGCTTGGTCTCACCGATATAGATCAGCTGGAGCAGCGGATGCAGTAGATGAGGTTGGAGGAGGTGCAGGTAAACCTCTGTCGGACCTGGAAGGACTGCTTGGGACAAGTGTAGCATCTCTTGCGGTTGCAAGGGAAAGTGCCCGGGGAAGGGGTGGGACGGGAGGGAAGGGAAGAATTGACAAGGGAGTTGCGGAGGGAGCGGTCTTTGTAGAAGGCAGAGAGGGGGGGAGATGGGAAGATGTGGCGAGTGGAGGGGTCATGTTGGAGTGGCGAAACTGGCGGAGGACTATGTGTTGTATGTGTCGGCTGGTGGGGTGAAAGGTGAGGACCAGGGGGCACCAGCCCTTGTTGCGAGTGGGGGAATGGGGAGAGAGGGCAGTGCTGCAGGGTATGGAGGAACCCTGGTGCGAGCCTCATCTATAGTGGGGGACGGAATCCCCGTTCCCTGAAGAATTAGGACATTTGTGATGACCTGGTGTGGAACACCTCATCTTGGGAGCAGATGCGGCATAGACAGAGGAATTGGGAATAGGGGATGGAGTCCTTACAGGAAGCAGGGTGGGAGGAAGAGTAGTCCAGGTAGCTGTGGGAGTCAGTTGGTTTGTAGTGGATGTCGGTCAGGAATGTATCACCTGCAATAGAGATGGTGAAGTCAAGGAATGGTAGGGAATAGTCGGAAATGGTCCAAGTGTATTTGAGTACCGGATATAAATTGGTGGTGAAATGGATGAAGTCAATCAGGTGTATGTGGGTGCAGGAGGTACTTGGTTGCACCATATGACTTAAGGGTATTAACATGATTTACAATGCAAGATGATAAACAAAAGAAAACTGGAGGAATCACGTTCTGTAGCTGGAATATAAGGGGCGCTAATAAACCAATTAAAAGGGATAAGATTTTTACCCAATTAAAAGCACTCAATTGTGACATAATTTTTTTACAAGAAGCACATCTGAAACATCATAGGAATGAAGGCAAATTGGATAGGGCAAACAAACTACTCTTCATTTACTTCTAAATCTAGAGGCACGGCTATTATTATTCGTAAAAGTATACCATTCAAACCAAAGAATATCATAGCAGATAAAGAGGGGAGACGTTATAGTTACGGGAGAAATTCACTCTACCCCACTTACTTTCATAAATATTTATGCTCCAACTTTGATAACCCCCAATTCTTTAGTAAAATTCTGGATATAATTTCAGAGTTTAACTATCAAAATGTGATAATAGGGGGAGATTTCAATTGTGTTCTAGATCCATATCTGGCTAAATCAGCAAAACAAAAAAGGATTAACATAAAATCTAAAACTAGTGAACTCCTAAATACATACATAAAAAACACAAACATAACAGATGTATGGAGAATCGCTAATCCAATAGGTAGGGAATACTCATTTTATTCAACGGTACATAAAACGTATTCACGTATCAACTATTTTTTAGTGGACACGAAATTAATTCCCTATACATATAACTCTAAATATCATAATAGTATTATTTCTGATCACTCCCCGTTAACTTTTTTTATAATTAGAAGGAATGTCTGATAAAAAATCGTTCTGGAGGTTTAACCCCCAATTTTTAAACAACTCACAAGGTTGTACATATTTAAAACAGCAAATGATATTCTTCTTTGAAACAAATGATACACCAGGTATTTCACCTTCCTTATTATGGGAAACTTTTAAGGCATTTATTAGAGGAACTATAATTTCATATCAAGTTTTCCAAAATAAAAAGAACACTGAACAATTGCAGTTAGAACAACAAATTAGACAATTAGATCTAGAAAATGCCAAAGAACCAACCATAGATAAACATAATAAGATAACAATATTAAAATACAAATTAAATAAATAAAATTTTATCGGCAAGAATAAGATTATTTCAAATTACAAAACAAGGGGGGGGAAGGAAAAACTTCGAATTCGGTGATAAACCACATAAACTCTTAGCACGTCAACTGAAAAAATGGGAAACGGAAAATGCAATTACTAAAATTAAAATCGGATAAAAGAGAATTATTAACACTACCTAAAGACATTAATAAAAGATTTGCTCAATTTTACCAAAATCTTTATACATCTAAAACCTCTGCAAACAATACTAAAATTACAAACTTCTTAGACAATTGTTATCTTCCAAAACTCAATACGTTGGAACAAGAGGAATTAGGAGCTCAAATTACACTTAAGGAAATAGAAGAAACAATAAATTTGTTGAAGAATGGTAAAACGCCAGACCAGATGGCTTTAGTAATGAATTCTATAAAAGATAATTTCACCATGTTTGCAAAATTTATATATACATGCTTTTAAAGAAAATATATTGCCAGAAACACTAACTGAGTCAACTATTACACTTATATCTAAAAAGGATAAAGATCTAGAAGACCCAGGCTCATATAGAGCCATAGCACTCCTAAATACAGATTTTTAAAAAATATTAGCAAAGACCCTAGCGAGAAGATTGAGTAAATATGTTAGCAAACTAATAAATCCGGATCAAATGGGATTTATACCCAAGAGATACTCATTAAACAATTTGAGATGGTTGTTTAATATAATGTACTCACATAAAACTGAAGAGGAAGACTTAGCAATTATTTCACTGCATGCAGAAAAAGCTTTTGATCAAGTAAAATAGTAATATCTATTTAAAGTATTGCAAAAGTTTAATATGGGAGATAATTTTATCTCAAGGGTAAAATTATTATATGATAAGCCAATGGCTAGAATACTGACTAATAATATATTATCCCCGAAATTCCAATTATCAAGGGGCAATAGACAGGGGTGTGCATTATCGCCCCTGCTATTTGCACTTGTGATAGAGCCTTTAGCAGAAAGTATAAGAAGTCATCCAAATATTCATGGATATACCAAACACTAAAATAATAAAATTTCTTTATATGCAGACGACATATTATTCTCAAATTAGCATCCCAAATATATTACATTTATTAGAGGAATTTGGTTCTTTTCAGGATATAGAATAAACTGGAACAAAAGCAAAATTATGACGATAAAACCTCAAGAGCCGACACATCTGTTGAAATTCCCTTTAAGAAATTGCAACAGAAAAATTTAAGTAATTGGGTATCCAAATTACTAGAAAATATAAATCATTATATTTATATAAATAGGACTGGGTGGACTCTCCCAGAGGACTGGGAGAAATTCAGAGTCCAGCAGAGGAGGACTAAGGGCTTAATTAGGAAAGGGAAAATAGATTATGAAAGAAAACTGGCAGGGAACATAAAAACTGACTACAAAAGTTTTTATAGATATGTGAAGAGAAAGAGATTAGTTAAAACAAATGTAGGTCCCTTGCAGTCAGAAACAGGTGAATTGATCATGGGGAACAAGGACATGGCAGACCAATTGAATAACTACTTTGGTTCTGTCTTCACTAAGGAAGACATAAATAATATGCCGGAAATAGTAAGATTAAATGAGAACTTACCAGTTCGAAGTTTGATTGTTTTTTTATGAGGAGTAACGATGAGGGATTACGTGAAGAAGCCCCGTCTGGCGCATGATCGGCATACTTCAAAGCAGCGGCATGAAAAACACAGAACATAATAGCCGGAGTAAGATAGTAAGGCTCAACATAGATTTAGAACTAACAGATGATCATTTATTTTATGATGGTCGGGAGTGGAGGGCACGTAATCCCTCATCGTTACTCCTCATAAAATAACGATCAAACTTCGAACTGGTAAGTTCTCGTTTAATCTTACTATTTTACTTCGGAGTCATGTGAGTGACAACGTGAAGATTTTGTAGCTCTGTGTTTTTTATGTCGTAGATTCATTCCATATGACAGTCCGGCTCAATTAACACAGTAATGAGTAAATAACACATTTTTTCCCAAACATTGCTTCAGTTTATGTGATAAGTTTTTTTTTCATTATAAAAGAATGAAAGTAATGCCCTTTCTATTGAAAGGCAAATTTATCACCAAAATATCAATTGATAATATAATTTGATAATAAAAACAAAGCAACAATTACAGAGAACCCAACACTCCGTTCAATCCTGACACCATGACTGGTTCCTTGTAACTTTAATATTTATTTTACATCCTCCTATGGCCTTGAATCTTTGCTCGAGCGGACCCATCCTGTGCATTCCTGTGAATGGTATCGACCTCCTTAATGGTAGTGATTTTCCACATCTAATGTCTAGTTCCACTGAGTCTTAAACATGGTTTTTTTCATTTGTTGTTTTTGTGGAGGAATAAAAAAAAAATAAAAATAAAAAAAAAGAAAAAATTCACAGTACCATCTGATGTATGGTATTACATTTTCCTCCATTTTTGTTTTTTATAAATAATAATAATAATAATAATAATAATCATATAAACAAATAATCCTAACCCACCCTCGCCCCCCCCCCTCCTAAACGCCCCCTTGGCATCTTATTTTTTCACAATCCAAATATATCACAAAATTCAAATGCACTTTTTAACAATAATAAAGTAACAAAACAGAATAAAGGCAGATCCCCACTTAATGTCAAGTGCCCTCAGTCAACAGGTAGTTCCTTTAGACCCTCAAAGTATGATTTTAAAAAGGGTTCCCATTCAAAATAAAAAATTTTCACAGACCCCCTCAATGTGAATTTAATCTTTTCTACCCTTAAAAAAACATGATGTGTCTTCCAGCCAAGCAGCGGCAGATGGAGGAGTGTTAGATTTCCAGACCAGCAAGATTCTCCTTACGGGCCAAAAGTGATGTAAATGTTATGATATCAGAGTGGGTTGTATTTAAACCCAAGGTTTTATCTGCTACACCAAATACAGCTACAAGCGGGCAAGGTCTCACTGTCATCCCAAGGACTTCACTGATGGTTTTAAAAACCATTGCCCAGTAGGTAACAAGTTTGGGGGCAAGACAGAATGCATGAGCTAGATGGCTGGAGAGAACGAGCACCTGTCACAGCCAGCGTTCATCCCTGGATATATGTTAGCAAGCCTGGCTTTGCTTAAATGAACCCTGTGTAAAAACTTTAAATTGTATGAGCCCCAATCTAGCACATGATGATAAGGAGTGGGACTTTTTGCAGCGCTTCTGTCAGCATTCCTCTAGACAGATTCATACCAAGGTCATCCTCCCACTAGCTTTAACTTTGTTCAGGTTTTGATTTCCTAAATGCATCAACCGAGAATATACTGCAGAGATCAGTCCTTTATTTCCAAAGGTAAGAGTGGAGTTATATCCAACACTGTGACAGGAAGGAGATCAGGAAAAGAAGGAAAATTGTTTCATGACAAAGTGGCGAACCTGAAGATATTTAAAGAAATGATTATGTGGGAGGCCATGTTTTTTGTGTAGGTTAGTCGAAATTATCAAATATGTTGTTAGTGTATAAATCCTTAATGGACATAAGACCATTCAAACCCCACTGTTGAAAGGTTGAGTCAAGTGTAAGGGGGGGGGAAAATAAATGGTTATGTGAATGGGACCCAGAACTGAAGCTGATGTAAGCTTATAATGGCAACGAAATTGGTTTTTTATAAAAATTTTGATGGTTGATAGTACGACAGGATTGGATGTAAATCTAGAGGGTTTCAATGGCAGGGAGGAATATACTAAACCTGGGAGAGACGAGGAGTAACAGGATTGTGAGTCAAGCAGACACCAGTCTGTATCTGGTCAGTAGAGCCAGTGTAATATCTTTTGGATATTGGATGCCCAGTAATAATTAATAAAGCTAGGAAGGCCCAAGTCCACCGATTTCACGATCACTTGGAGAGTACACTTATTGACCCTTGGAACCTTGTTACCCATATAAAGGAGGTTATAGATTGGGTTTAACTGAGTTAAAAAATGACTTGGGTAGGAAACCGGCAAAACATTGGAACAAGTAAAGAAATCTGGGCAGTACAGTCATCTTCACTGACTGCACTCTCTCCCAGCCATAGTGGAGTGGCAGACTACGCCATCTCTCAAAGCCAGCCTTCATTTTGGCTAACTTGAGGCATGTAGTTAGCTGCAAACTGGGATGTGAAAAAGCGGGTGATGTGTATTCTAAATATACAAACCCTTCTTGAGATATGGGAAAGGGCAGGGTTTCCTGTTGGATCTGTAGGGCCCTAAGTTGATAGGAAAGCATTTGCTTTTTTGGAGGTTTAGTTTATAGCCAGAAAAAAAGTCCCGAACTGATCCAACAAGGACACAATTGCTGGGCTACTGGCTATAGGTGGTCGCTCACACATTAAAGAAGGAGGTCATCAGCATGTAGAGACACGATGTTCCCTGTTTCCTCTCCTAATGCCTCTGGAATTATGTAGTTGACCTAAGTGTGATAGAGAGAGGCTCAATTGCAATGGCAAAAAGAAGTGGAGACAGTGGGCAGCCATTGAGGAGTGCACGTGTTAATTGAAAAATAATCAGATCGCAAAATAACTTGTCTGTATAAATGCTAAGGGTGAATGATTTAATAGCTTACCCAGGCTTACAAATATTTTGCCAAATCCAAATCTCTCCATGACTCTGAACAAAATAAGACCACTCCACTCGATCAAATGCCTTCCGCGTCCAAAGAGATAACAGCTTCTGGGCGCAGAGAAGCACTGGGCGAATAGACCACGCTGGCCATTCGACGGATATTAGAAAAGGAATGATGATTTTTAATGAAACCTGTTTGATCTTCTGAGATTAATTTGTGAAGTTTGCATTCTAAATGGCAAGCCAGCGCCTTCGCCAAAATTTTTACATCCACATTCAAAAGTGAGTATGGGGGCGGTATGATCCACATTGGGTCGGATCCTTGTCTTTTTTAAGAAGAAGTGAAAATAGAAGCCTGTGTGAAAGAGTGGGGGGTAATGAACCTTTTTCCATAGATTCTTCAAACATTCTAAAAGAACAGGTGTGAGCTTATCCTTAAATAATGAACCTTATAAAATTCTAATGGGTAGCCGTCAGGGCCAGCGGTTTTTACCACTCTGCATTGCCATAATGGCATTATTAATCTCTTCCTGCCCAAGAGGTTGGTCTAAATTTTCTACGTCTTCTAATTCCAGAGTGGGTATTTCCAAATTGTCTAAGAAAGTTTCCATATTCATAGTATCCAAGGGGAATTCTGAGGTGTAAAGAGAAGAATAAAAGGCTGTAAAAGTATTGTTTATTTCTTTTGGATTGCTTGTAATGTCTTGGTGAATGTCCCCTATCTGAGGAATAAGCCGTGACGCGGATTGGCGTTTCAGTTGGAGAGCCATAAGCCAGCTTGCCTTATCACCATATTCATAATAAAGACCATGAGTCCGGAAAATTAGTTGTTCTGTTTGATTAGTAGATAAAAGATTGCATTTCATTTGTAAATCAGCCCGGCTTTCGTATAATTGGGTGGTGGGTGCTTCAGAATATTGCCTTTCCAGGGTCAAGATGGATTTTAACAGGGTTTCCATTTCCATCTTACGTTCTTTATTGGCGTATGAAGTATAAGATATGATTTGACCTCTTAAGTAGGCTTTTAAAGTTTCCCAAATTAAAGAACAGGATACGGACTTAGTTTATTTTAATTTCAAGCAATGTGTCTATGTTAGCCGACACAAAACTACAAAATTTTTCATTGGAAAGCAAAAGGGGGTTCAGTTTCCAAAGAGGTTGTTCTTTAATATTTAAAGGAAAGCCTAGGTCCAGTATCACAGGTGAGTGATCTGATATTACTATAGCAGTATATTCAGTTTTCTTAACCCTAGGAATGAAGGGGCTATATATAAAAAAACCTGCGTTTTAGTGAATGTTTATGCCCCTAATTGGGATGATGTTCACTTTGCAAAATAAGGTTCTGTCATTAATACCCGATCTGAACACGCACCAGTTAATTTTTTTGGGAGACCTGAACTGTGCTATTAATCCACTGCTTGATAAGTCTAGTTCTAAGGGGACACCTTCTGGAATGGCAAAGACCTTCTCACTGTTTATGCAACAAAATGGTTATGTGGACCCCTGGAGATTTCTGAATCCAACTGCTAGACAATTCTCTTTTTTTTCTCATGTTCACCATTATTTTTCCAGAATAGACTTAAACATGTTTTAATCATCTAGAATGTAATTATCTAGAACCATCAGTTCTTACTGATACTTAATGTGTTTTTTGCGTGTAATAAGTAGTGCAGTCTCACCACTACAGAGACTCTTACCTACTTTAACATATTGAGTCAATGCTGACCCACACACAATTTTTGGCCGACAGGATATGCTTAAATTTTACCTTGGTTCCAGCTCTTCTTGTCCTGCTTTGTTGGTAAAATTCATAATTCATAATACACATTTATACATATATATACACACACACACATATATATATATATATATATATATATATGTATATATGTGTGTGTGTGTGTGTGTGTGTGTGTGTGTGTGTGTGTGTGATGTGTGTGTGTGTGGTGTGTGTGTGTGTGTATATACATTATATATATATATATATATTATTTATGTGTGTAATATATATACACATATATATACACATATATAATATATATACACATATGTATATATATGTATATATACACACACAACATATATATATATATATAAATATACACACACACACACACACACACACACACACACACACACACACACACAACACACACACACATATATATAAATATATATATATAATATATATAATAGATCTGTCCCAAAGTTTAAGAATATATATATTCTTTTTACCTATCGGGATATTACGGATGAGCCCGATAAATTCTTGGTCAGCAATTTGTCCCTATATAGGACGATAAACACTATGACCCTATTATTTTCCCTGTCACTTAGATACTGAGAAAACAATGCAATCCACAAGGAACTCCCATATATGTAATATGATAAAAATAACTTTTACTGTCTGCAAAAGACTTCCAATTTTCTTATAAAAACCTAAATATTGTTTTTTTAATGCTATTTCTCCAAATTGGCAGGTATAACATTCCCTTTGTACATAATTGTGTATATTGTGATATTGTTGACCTCTTTGACCGTCAAACTGTTATAATGGTACTGGTCCAAACCATGCAGATAGCCAAATTCATATCTTCATGCCATGGATGAATTTGTACAACAATACATTTCTGCAACTATGAGTCATCAATAACTGGTTCAAACATCACTGCTCAAACATTTATGAGAACCATGACAGTCCAGTATGGGCCCACCAAAGCACCCCTGGGCAGCATCCTACTACATTTTACTCAGGCATGCCCCTATCAGACAGAATGAGGAACATAGAGAACATCTTTCTCCTCATGTAATATAGCAAAATGACATCCACCGCCCATGCTCCCGGTTTTCCCAGAGAAACATTGAAGCAATCGGTGATTTAATTGGCACAAACAGATTAATGGTAAGTAATCGTATTACTGACAATGTTTTCCCCTGATTTTGTTGTCCTGCGACAACCATTGCCCACTTTCCTTAGAGATTACACAGCTGGAACTAAACATTTTTTAGAATACGCTACATCTAGTTACCCGATAATCACATTGATGATCTTACTTGACCCATGTGACTTGATATATGCACACGCCGTGGTAATTGTTCCACCTGATTGGACATGCGCACTTTCATAGTAGAAAAAACACAGGCAATTTAATCCAGCATAAAAAGACTCCTGATACTCCATTAATTATACAAATGATTGGAGAAAAAGTTTCTTAGGACAATCCATTTGCAATTCCCTGGTGTTATTTTCCCGTAGTCCCTAAACAAGGGACATATCAAATATTAACTTGCATAAGAATAGTATTATATATCTTAATATCCTTAGCCCAAATAATCACAGAAGTTATCCATACAGCAATCCGAGATACTTGCTTCAGTTTGCAATGGCTGCCAAGCTATCTGTTTAAAGCAGCTTAGAACTTTCTTATCCCACTTTAATGCTTAAAGTATCCTTTGGTAATTTTATAGGACCCTCGTCAAAAAAAGGCTTACTCTTATAATGCTTGTGTTTTTCCCTTTTTTGGAGCTTTTTTACTTATCTTTTACCTAAGCGCCTTCTTGGATGGAGGACAAAGTTTGTCAACAAAGCAATGACACAATGAAATTTGTCGAAAGAGACATTTTGTTTCTCGGAAAAAGAAAAATTCCCCATATGGTGCTGAATTACTCCTAAACCCAGATTAGTAATTTAGGAAATGTGTAATGATGCCTAAAAACATAGTTTTTCATTGGATGGGATCAGGACCTTGCCTCTCAACAGGCATCTGGAATTGCTGCACTAATTTGCAGCTGACTCCTGATCAACCTTTCCAATTTAAAATGTGATCAGTACACATACCATGTGTCCTCATTAGTGCCATGTGAATATCGTCTCTATCAGTGCATTGCTGCTTTCTCAATTAGAATCTGTCTTAATTTGTGAACAGACACACCTAGATAAGAGACTGTATGTTTAGAGTCCATTAGACAATGGTCTTAACTTGCAACAGCTAACCCATTTCTGATGAGGTGAGTATGTGGGTGTTCTAAAACCTGTAAATATGTTAATAAATTGGTACTAAATACCATCCTTCAAGTCTTATAGTAATGAATTTTAAACAATTTGTTAATAACAACTGTTTTTCAGTGTTGAAGAAGCCCATTTTTGATAAAACGTTTTTACACTGTAAAAGTGTATTTAAAATGATGTCTGTATGGCTTTTTACCACCACATTTCCTTTTTCTGGGGAAATTTTACTGATCAAATTGCTATTACCTTTCTTTATTGGAAAGTTATTTCGGGTACAAAGCTAAATCAAGATTGGTAGGTTTTCCTTATACAGGTGTAAACCAATTCTTCTACAATTTTTTTGTAGATCCTTTACACATTACAATAATCAATCCGCTTGTTATGCCATATATTTGATCATAACAACACCTGTAATCTCCCACAATTGGAGATTTCATCAACTTCTTCTGTAACAAGTTTTTGCAACCTCTTAAATGTCTCATGATAGGCTTCTTCCCCCAACCATTTGGGTTCACACAAGGCTGTGTTGGATAATATTTCCTTTATATACTATGCCTCTGTTTGATCCAGTATCAAAATCTTTACATTGGATCAATAATTTTGCAAAGTTTAATGACCAATAGTCTTTCCTTTGTTAATCATGTCTCTGTGATTTAATGCTGAGGCAGGTTACTCCATAAATACATTAGGGTTTAACATAACTTGAACTGTATTGACCTGCAAATCTAAATGTGCAAAAAAATCGCGTCCCAAATAACACAATATATCATATTATGAATGGAGTCTTTCTCCATGAATTTATTCTCAGCCATAAAAGCCTTTGGTATGGAGGCCTTTTTTTATTTAGACTTTTAAATCATGGCCTACTTATAAACATCTTAAAAAAAAAAAAAATATTTTTCTCCTAATACTTCTCTCTATGCCCAAAAGTGTGTGTGAGCAACTCTAAGTCTTCCTAATGGTTACTTTAAACGGCCGGCTAACCGGGTATTTTTCCCTCGTGACTTGCTTTTTTCTGA